>JAVTVY010019431.1:0-72124 GCA_036873755.1 Hanleya hanleyi | reverse complement strand
CTCGCTGTCCTTGATTGAATTCTCAACATATTTGTCAAGACAAACATGTGTTTCACTTGCCTTGCCTGAACACACCACTGACAATATTGTCCGAGCAACTGATGCATACCATGCACCCATGTTTGTTTGTGAGAGAACAGAATGAAGAAACAAATATGTTGAGAATTCAATCAAGGACAGCGAGAGGAAGTTACGTGGTGCCGTTGACTCTGCCTATGTCATAACAGGACCTGAGCAAACAATAAGACAGAGCGGACAGAAACTTCTCACCAATGGAGTCTTCAAGAATGAACTGGCCAAATTTCTCCTTAAAGAATGGGGAAAAGATCATTACTGGAATATCTTTGGAGGGAAGACGTTGCTTGCATCATACGGAGGTGAGTGCTTCCAGTACGTGCCTGAAGAGCCCCAGCATGTCACTGTGACCAGGCCAACGCACCTTCAAGGTGACCATGAAGAGGCTGATACCCTGATTGCATTCCATGTTGAAAATATCACTGCAGGCAATATCATTGTGAGGGCATCAGACACTGACGTGTTAGTGATATTGATTGGTGCACTTGGACAGAAACGCCCAGAAGTACGATCCATGGTTAACATCGTTATGGACTGTGGGATGGGAAACAGCAGGAGGTACATCAATGTGACGAACATTGCTGACATTCTTGAACAGCGCAAACCCGGACTTTCAAGAGCACTGCCTGGATACCATGCCTTCACCGGTGTGATTTCACATCGGCCTTTTACAGGTAGGCACAAGAAATTGGGGTTCCACAATAACATATCTGTTTTAATCTTAAAAAGACTGGCAATGAGCAGGATTGTGCTGGGAATTTAATACCGCAGATATCTCTTCTTGATGAAGCGATGGCAGACTGGCATCCTGTGAGACATCGTTGTTACAAAAATACATTTAATGGAGCAGTGGTTGAATGATTTAACTTGGAATTTGTACTGACTTGATTTTTCAGAAAAGGCAAAGTAAAAGCCCTTGACATTGTAGAGAAGGACAAGACTGGACGCTTCGTCAACCTCTTCATCAGTATGGGAGACGTACATGGTAGTGTTGACCTCGATGTTGCATCAGATTTAGTGTGCTACATGTACGCACAAAGCAAGGCTCGAGACGTCGATGAAGCACGATACAACAAACTGATGCAAATGACTGGCAAAGTTGATCAGGTAATAAGGGGTGACCCATTATTATCAAGGTTTTCCAAAAACTTACACAGAATACTCTTTGCAGAACCCCTCCCTCCCACTGAATGTATACAAGAGCACCCCCACCCCATCAAATGTACTCTCTGTACACTTTTGAGGATGGATAATAATGGATAACCTCTATTAAGAGAGTACTTGGGTGAATATTATCACCATTAATTTATAATGCTTAGCTCTAATCATACATTGAATTGTCTTTCAGGAGAATCCGCTAGCAAACATCAAACGTATCGACTGTGCATTGCTGCCACCTACTCGCAGGACACTAGAGATGAAGATTCGCCGAACTCACTATGTCACGGTATTGTGGACCCTTGCTACAACCGCATCTCCTGGGGATGGTTTGTCACCAACCGATTATGGGTGGTGTGTAAATGACCGCCTCCTGCAGCCAACCTGGTTCCAGGGGTCTGCAATACCTGACAGTTTGTTCACAAATTGTAACAACACAGAGGTAAACAGTGACAGTGATGAGACAATTATCATTGATAGCGAGTCTGGCTTGGAAGCAGAATCTCTTGACGAAGTGAGTGATTCGGATGATGAACCCTGGAGTGAAGACTCCGATTCAGATCAAGAGGATGAGGTGGATGACATGTAGACGAGAACGACAGAGGTGAACTCTGTTTTTGAACTGTTGATGATTCGGAAGATGAACCCTGGAATGAAGACTTTGATTCAGATCAAAAGAAAGAGGTGGATTATATAAATGATGAGAAATAAATGAACAGATGTGCAGTCTGTTTATTTTCTGTCGGCTTTGTTGAATGTTATTGAATTCTTATCTCTTTTCAATTGATATACATGTACACTCATTAGTGCACCTAATCCACAAAGGAAAGAGATCTGACTTTGTAGTGCACACCAATTTCAAGCTGTACTGAACATTTCATCAGTGCACTGTAACGGTCTAGCAAAATGGGGGGGTCTCATTTGGGGACGTCTGGCGGGGGTACCCCACCACTGAAAATGTCTGGCAGTGGGTATTCATGATACATGGGGTTATGCTGAACATTTTGCGATGGGTTTCATTGGGTTAGCCCATGAGCTGATCTACCTCAATTTCGGGGGGGGGGGTCATTTGGGAACGTCTGGCGCGGTACCCCACCACTGAAAATGTCTGGCAGTGGTCATTCATGATACCTGAGATTATGCTGAACATTTTGCAAAAGGTTTCATTAGGTTAGCCCCTGGGCTGATCTAGCTCAATTTTCGGGGTGGGGTCATTTGGGGACGTCTGGCGGGAGTACCCCACCACTGAAAATGTCTGGCAGTGGTCATTCATGATACCTGAGATTATGCTGAACATTTTGCAAAAGGTTTCATTAGGTTAGCTCCTGAGTTGATCTAGCTCAATTTTGGGGTACCAGTTATTTTCGTCTGGCGAACACACCCCACCACAGAAAATGTCTGGCAATAGTCATTCATGATACATGGGGTTCTGCTGAACATTTTGGCATTAGTTTCAAGTGGTTAGCTGATGAGCTGATCTAGCTCAATTTTTGGGTACCCTTTTCAGATCCCTCCTGACCACACCCACCAGGGTGTGCCCGGCAGACGTCCATTTCCCTGAATAGGGATACATATGGAGCACAGTGATACACATCAAAATTGGTTAGCTTTTCAGCTAGGCTGACCCCCCCGGGCTCCTGTTCTAATACCACATACATAAAACTTCTTTTTTATTGCAATGTCTTAAAGCAGTCAAATAATTAATAATTACAGAATTCAGCATCATCATAATTTTCTCCCAAGATCATGAGAAGCTAAAGATTAATTAACAGATTTGACCTGCGATTTTTTTTTCGATGGAAAAAAATAGCAGGTCATCACAAATTTCCTAATTCGGACCCTGATAGCCACATTCAAGGCGACATTTTCTACTACAATGCCAATGATGTCCTTATATAAAGCGTTATGTCCTTTTGTCGTGATGCTGTCATCATATCTGATTGTTTCATGACGTCACAATACAATGTTGCTCCAAGAGTGATACATACATTGTGGCGGACAGGGGCAAATACTCTTACTGTGACAGTTTGGAAACTTCCGTGTTGACAGGAGGTCGATTCTGTACCATATTTTATCAGGACTCTACAGTCACCAAATCTACCTGTATCAAAAATACCATTCTCACTCAAAGATTACATTTACTCCTATGCTATAGTTGGGTTAAGTTGCAGTTTCATTACGGTTGATCTTGTTGGAATCCTGAGTGATTTCAGACCCTCTGTCTGTACTTATGTGAGAAAGCTGTTTCAATTTTAAATTCTTTATGGGATGCTGTGAATAATAACAAACTTCATGAGTGCAAAAAAAAATGTAGGCTATACTCATCTGAATAGCCAGAAACGTTTCGATCAAGCCATGATCAGGCGATGTAGAATCAGCCATACACGATTAACTCGCAAACATTTACTAAACAAAGAGCCAGTCCCAAGATGTATTCCATGCCACGAAGATCTCACAGTGAAACATCGACTGCATTGATTTTAACATTGTAAGAGATTCTTTTTATTGAGCAACTACTTTAAAAGATATTTTTGATCGGGTGAGAGAGAAATTGGTTTGTTGCATAAGTTTTAATGTGTGTATCATGTTTTAATGTGTTGGATTACTAAGTTATTAACTTTGAATACTTAGAATTTTGTTTGATCTCCACTATATAGCTGAAATATTGCTGAATGTGATGTTAAACCTTAATTCTCTGTCTTGTGGTACCCCTCTAAAATGTACTCCAGGAGCCTTCTACCAATCAGCCCAGCCTGAAGTCATGTGGACATGGCAGATGTATGCCTGTAAAATCTACTACCGGTACTCAAATACTTCAGATTTAGGCTACATGAATACCAAGTGCATGATTTACAGTTAAAAACACAACAATTATTCATCTTCATCTATTTACAATTACAGGTAACTCTGACCATGGCCACTCCAAGTTTTCAGTTGTACGTGGATAAGGAGAATATGGGCTCCATAAGTGGGGCTAACAAGCCCAGGAACAGGATTGGCTCTGCACCAGGTAAAACATGATGATGATGTTACAGTATCTACAATGGTGAATCTTGGCGCTTGCCCACTTGCCCGGGGTAACCAAAATCTGTTACAAGTACATGTAGACACTCCATCCATTTCTCTCCAGTTGTGACAAATACGATTTGAAAATCTGTTCATTCACTCACCCATTTGGTAAGATGGTTTTAAAATTTCTGCGATAATCATAAACATCAGTCTGGTTTTATCTGGCATATTTGGGAAATTTGAAACGAGTTAAAGGTGAAATGCAAAGGTTTTTAGATTCTCCTTTTCACATTTTATATAGGTTGAATAATGATAGAAATACCGGTCTATCTACTTCACTTGGTTTAATTTGAATTATCTTGTCTGCTAGAATTTTTTTAAAAGTTGGTACCTCTAGCACAGCTGAATTCAGATTTGCAAAACGTCATCGCTTATCTTTCCTTGATTGTGACGTCACGTCAGACCAGCCGCCCGGAGACTGAACGTTACAAGTATTGACGCCTGGCAAGATGGTCTGATGTGACGTCACAATCGAACGTCAAACAAGGGCAGATAAGCGATGCGGATTTCATTTCTGAAATCGGCCGGGCTTGAGATGCTAACTTTGAATCACTTTTCAAAAGCTACCAGGAGACAAAATACTTCAAATAAAAGCAAACAGAGTATTTGGGCTGATATTTCCATCATTAACTAGCCCGCGAAGAATATAAATAGGGAAATATGAAAAACTTTGCAGTTCACCTTTAATCTGTTTTTTTTTTTAAGCAACATATCATCCATAAATTTTTATAGAGAACTTCAATGCATCAAACTTAGGATATTTTCCACTTATAAGAATTCAGTTGATCAATTTGAATTTTTGAAATGCAATCATATATTTTTATTGGTCTGTCAACCTTTAGCCAATTATTCCATTGGCTGAATTGGAACATGTACTTCCATTTATATATTATGTATAGATCTGAATATTCATGATGTCGAACTTGGTTCACATAATTTTCCTGTTTATATTTTCAGTTGGCAAGATATTCGGTGCTACTGGCGGAAAGCCAGGTTTTGCAACTCCAGTTCGCAAGGCATTGGGTGATATGAACCGTGACCCTCGTGTTGCAACTCCTAGTTTTACTCCGAAATTGAAAGGTCTTCAGCTTGGCGGGGAATTCAAGAAACCAGTGCTCAAAGTGACTGGTCCAACACCCATCAAACGTCAACCATTGTCTAGTCGACCGGTGAGTTGGTGCATGCTTATGATTCTCCTCACATCGGAGTCTCTGTTTCTCCTTCTGTCAGTGTCACAAATACTGATCTTTTCCCGGTGAAATTTTGGTGCGCAGGTGCATGTACAATTTAGGTAACCCAAGAAGCTGATTCTAGGAAACAAAGTTTCAATACGTTTCGAAAAGATTAAAAAAAAATTTAGAGGGAGTAGCGTCATTTAAAAAATATTCAGCAAATAACATATTTGGATACAAATTATTTAGTAACTGAGATCAACTATGGTGAACGATTTACTGTGACCTCAATTGTTAACATCATGGACATTGAAATCGCATTTCTGACATTCTCTGAAAAACATGACAGTACCTGCACTTCGCTCCAGTGCCTGAGATGACATTGCAAAATGTGCATTGGCATTCCGGGTGTAACGCTTTGTGATGTCATACACTATCTTGGAACTTTTATCGCACTGCGACAGCTTCTAGCGTGATGTCATGGACACCAGGTCACGTGCTCCGATGTCGTCTCGGTCATTTCCCATTTTCATCTTGTTCACTAGACTGAATTGAAGAATCTGACCATATTGGTCCCCAGATAAAATAAAAGACTTCACGTTGTCATAAAAGGTGACTAACTGGGGCACCTGTTGGGTTCCCGGGTGTGAAAAGGAATAGGACCCAAACGCCATGATATGACTGAAATATTGTTGAAAACGAAGTTCTAGTGGTGGTGTTTTAGAACATGTACGTACCTAGATCAGCCTGAATTAATCATGAATCATCACATGGATAGCAGCTGCATGTTGACATATAAAAGTGAAAAAGTTAATCTTAACAGTACTGCATGTATGGTATTCTCTTTTCTTCCAGCAAGAGTCCTCTATAAAGAAGTCACAGAAATCTCAAACCGTGATCTCAGTGTCGCACAAACCACAGCCCAGACCGAGGCTTATCGTCACCGATGAAATAGAAACGGGCTTCATTTACAAAGACGAAGAAGGTAAAATACTTGTCTATGTCAAATGTTGTCATGGTAGAATATGGTACAATTTGATCATTTTGATTATGTCGTTATGACATTCTGGGTCTGTCTGTGTATTGAACACTAACAACTGTGTATGATGTTTCTCGATGCGACATGTCTCTGCATCATCTCAACAGAGCATGCTCCCCAGCTAGATATGGGTAAGTGTATCTTGCATCAAACACACGAAACAGACCACCCAATCAACCATGACATACGACATATAGTTACTGCCTTCCGTTCATTAGCCTCATATTTCTTAAATCAAGAGCAATTTAAGTTCCAATGATAGTGCTTCGCATGATCGCGTTAGCCATCAACCAGTTTTTCTTGAGGTCCAATGAGTCTTGTTGTTATAGGCCCTGTGATGCTCCACAGTATCCCTGTCTGACATACTGGAGTTGACTCGAGTCTGATTGACTTGTACATATCCACCCTAGGGAGTCATTCAAGTATTATGTACACAACAAAAATTGGATTTTTGCCCCTAATATACCAATTTAGTTGTTCCATAGTGAACTGCTGTATTTGTAGAATGAGCGCTGGATTCGTAAATAGACTCTTTTCATGTATACGAAGTTCTTAATATTGAAATTCAGCGAAAGCAGTTGTTCCTCTAGGTCTTTTGATGAGCTAACAACAGGCCCTATAAGTACACCTATGCGGAAAACAAGCATATTGTTAAAATAAATTCATTGTCACAGCGAGTAAGGGATGACACGCCATGTTAAAGGTTATACAAAATGGTCTCAAAATCTGCTACATTTTTGTGCTAAATTGTTGTAGAGGTGATTATATAGACTTGTTTTACATTTTTGTATGTTTTCAAACTGCCCAAGGTTGGAAATAGCAGCAGTAAAGTGCGACAATTTCATGCCCCTTTCAAAACGGCGAAAGCTGTGACCGCTTGACCTGTGACGTCACAACCTGATTACGATCTCGCTCAAATGCCTGTTGTGACGTCCAAATGTCAGCGACATCACGCTAGAACTCCCACAGTTGGGTGAATCTTTCGTAACAGCGCCCGACGTCATAGACTATGACGTTTACGGCGCAATCGTAATCAGGTTGTGACGTCATGCACCAGAGGTCACGGCTCCAATACGTTTTCCCCTACATGTGTGCTATTCGTGTCCTAAAACCCACTTCGACGACATTATTCGAGAAAAAAATACTAATTTGTTGTTTGGAACACTACTGCGTATGTTTTGATGCAAAGTAGTATAGAGTCATTTGGTATAACCTTTAAATGCCGAACTGTCCTTGCTCCTGGACCATTAATAAGAAAGCACAATCACAAATCCACAAAGAATATAACGCTATGCATAACACCATGTAACCAGTCAATAATCTTATGTTTTGTTTGTATTTGATGAATATATAACGTCTACTGGAGTAATTGAAGGTGGTGAAAATGATGTTTAACAGTCCCCCAAATGTGCGCTTAGGCTAAAGGTGCTTGGTAATCTTTGAACCTTTCAAACTGAGGAATGTACCATGCAGATAAAATTCTAATAAAATCACCGAACAAGATGAAATTTATAACTTATGAACATCAGCTCCCTGACTTGTTTATCCAAGTCATCTTCATTTCTTGGAGAGGAACTATCTTACCCGGTATCCAGTCAGTGAGTCGGTCATGTGATCCTTGTGTGTCTGGGATACTGCAGAGCTTTTTTGGAGTGTCTTTGATTTGTACAAAAGACTTTTATGTTGGTCTAACCTGCTTATGATAATTAGCATTTCAATGCCAGTCCCTGCATGAGGAAATTGTCCCAACATTCTTCATGGCATCTCATATCATCATTTGTAGATGACTTTGAAGATATCTGGCCCAAGAAGGATCGACCGAGCTCGTATCTGGATGCTCTCATCAACTGGCGACCATCTTGTTTTGGTGACCCAGAGGAAGAGGAGAAGAATGAGGAAGAAGAAGCCGCGCAGAGACGTAAAGATATCGATGAGTGTATTAAGGAAATTGATCAGCTGGTTCTTAACTGGGAGCCCCTTCAAGGTACATGAATGCAAGGCTCCCAGAGTGGCATACGATTCGTAAAATTTTGCTCTAAATTGGTGAGCAGCATAAAAAAATGTGTAAATTTTGAATGAAAAACTTAAAAATAATAAAATTTGGTTTTTGGTTTGATTTTACTTTAAGTAAAAACTCCATATTATGGCTGAAGTGTCCCAACTTACACCTTGGATCAGGTCCTGGTGAAGTAGTTTGAGAGCCTGATGTAGTAGGATGAGAGCCTGATGTAGTAGGATAAGGTCCTGGTGTAGTAGGATCAGATCCACATAGTGTAGTAGGATAGATCTTTTTGTAGGATGAGGTCCTGGTGTAGTGGGATGAAATCCTGGTGTATTAGGATGAGATCCATCTGGTGTAGTAGGATATATTTTGTTGTAGTAGGATGAAATTCTGATGTAGGAGGATGAGATCCTGGTGAAGAGTGATGAGATTGTGTAGTAGGATGAGATCCTGATGTAGTAGGATGAGATTCTGGTGTAGTAGGTTGAGATCCAGGCATAGTAGTATCAAATCCTGATGTAGTAGGATGATATCCTGATATAGTAGGATCAGATCCACATGGTGTAGTAGGATGGATCGTGTGTTAGTAGGATGACATCCAGATCTGATGTAGTGAGATGAGATTCTGGTGTAGTGGGATGAGATCCTGGTGTAGCAGGATCAGATCATAGTATAAAGGTCAGATCATTGTGTGGTAGGATCAGATCCTAGTGCATTATTAAGACAATCTGAACCATGGTTACTCAGATTGGTGCTTGATTTTCTACTCTTCATTCGAGTGTCTGATATGCAGTTTAGCCGGTCCAAAGTGTTGAAAAGTGTCAGTAAAGTGTGAGTTGTCCTCTCTGCCTATGGCATGATACATTGGTGGGACATAAATATAAAATGCCAGCATTATGACTGATCTGTTACAAGTAGGTCCCCTCCCTTGTCCTTCCAGTTATTTTTGATCTCTTTTCTGTAAATCCATAACCAATGTGCAGAAAGTCTCAGTTACATATTTTCCATATCAGCTTGTTGAATTGAGTCTCGAAAACCAGCTTGAAAACCATCACATGTAATCGTAGAAACTTTGTGAATTGACATTTGCCCATAATTTTTCTCTTCCAGATTCTGGTGGTTGTCCATTGCCTGTCGAAGGGTTACCAGAACCCATAGACATTCCCTTACCTTCATTGGATGAGTCTTTGGACATATACCAACATATAGGCACACTACAACTGAAGGACGACTGAGGAGCTAGAGAACTCCTGGTTGACCTTTAGCCATCGATTAGAAAGGAAATCAACTCCATCAATGCCGGAACAATTCTGCTAAAATTTACTATTATGGATACATCCTATTTCTTGGAAAAGTGTACATTTCTATCATAATCTCTGATTGTTAACTGCCAGTCATTCCATGAAAACCCCAAAATTCATATGGGACATCACAGAAAACAAAAAAAGTTGTTGCAGTGTGGGCAGCCTTGGCAGAGAATGTCACCCTGTATTGTGGCTCATTAGCAAAGTTTCTTTCCGTTTGGCATTGTTTATCAGCAGTGGTCGATATTGGCAAACTGTTGTTGTTTTGTGGGGGGTGGGGGGGGGGTGAGAACTCGCAAAAATACTGTGCTCGCCTATCAAAAATGAGATTAAAAGGGATCGACGTGGAAGAATGGATTTTAGTACTGGGAAATCATGACCGAGATTGAAAATAACCAGTTAAGAAATGTTTTAATATTTCTAGTCAGTTGACTGTCTAATTTATTTTATATCGAGTTGGCATCAAACAAAACTGATTTAATCTCCATGCCTACTTCTTGTGCAATTCCAGTCCCAGTTGATATACTTGTGGCATCCTAAAGCATCATGAAAAAAGTTTTTTTTTTTTATGGTGCCTTCAAGATCATTTACTTGGTCCAGTCCTGATCTTCGTATCGAAGGAAATGTACAAAGTGTAAATATCACGTGTAAACTATTTTGAGAGGTAAAATATTTTATGCAACAGCCCACTTACACATTCACACCGGTTGTGAACGATCATTCATTCATTGCACGAGAACATTGTAACTATGTATTTATGTATGTATGTATTTTTGTGTCCTGCTCATCACGTTTTATATCTTCATTTCATTTTTCATTGAATAAATATTTAGCAAAATGTATTTTTGTAACACGGTGCTGTCAATAAAAATGTTTTGTTGCAAAAAAAAAAAAAAAAAATTATCTACAGCAATTTATTGAGCCATACATTTGTGCCATGGAGTAGTTATGATTCATCCACGAGTTGGCCCCCTTCAATGTTCAAAGAACTTCAATAGACATGAGACGTCACTGACTGCAAAACCATTTGAATTTTGAAATGTTTCGTGTAAGGGCGTTGTTGATTGGTTGACCTATATAGTGGGCTAATATCGGGGCTCCCACTGGCCCTATTTTTTCTATTTTTATCTCGCCTTACGAAGTAAAGGGGAGATATTGTGAGAGGGGGAAAGAGGATGTCGTCGTCGGTGTCGGTGTCGGTGTCGGTGTCCCCTGCCTGGAAATGAATGGGTTTTTGGTTTAGCAAGTTAAAAAAAAATCTAGAATAATTAGAAAAAATATAAAAAAAATATAAAAAATATGGGGGGTGGGTATGCCACCTGGGGGTACTACCCCTGGGGTACTCTAATGTTAAAATCCCTATGAATGAGTTTTGCGTTTAGCTGAAGTGCACATGTACATCTGTACTTGGAAAGTTTCTTGCAGTTGTCAGCTGTCATTGGATGATTATGAAACTTGGTATACATGTTTCTTATGATAAGAGGATGTACCTGTATGAGAAGAAATATTAATTTTTCTCAAAATTATGGCAAATGAAGAGTTTTCTGTTTAGGTAAATTGTACATGTAGGCCTCTACATGTATACATATACATCTACATGGTAACTTTGCTCCAGTTGTCAGCTGTCATTGGATGATTATGAAACTTGGTACACATGTTTCTTATGATTAGAGGATGTACCTGTGCTATTTTTGACAAGAAATATTAATTTTTCTCCAAATTATGGTAAATGAAGAGTTTTCTGTTTAGGTAAATTGTACATATACATGTCCATGGTAAGTTTGCTCCAGTTGTCAGCTGTCATTGGATGATTATGAAACTTGGTACACATGTTTCTTATGATAAGAGGATGTACCTGTGCTATTTTTGAGAAGAAATATTAATTTTTCTCAAAATTATGGCAAATGAAGAGTTTTCTGTTTAGGTAAATTGTACATACAGGCCTCTACATGTATACATATACATCTACATGGTAACTTTGCTCCAGTTGTCAGCTGTCATTGGATGATTATGAAACTTGGTACACATGTTTCTTATGATTAGAGGATGTACCTGTGCTATTTTTGACAAGAAATATTAATTTTTCTCCAAATTATGGCAAATGAAGAGTTTTCTGTTTAGGTAAATTGTACATGTAGGCCTCTACATGTATACATATACATGTACATGATAAGTTTGCTGCAGTTGTCAGCTCTCATTGGATGATTACGAAACTTGGTACAAATGTTTCTTATGATTGGAGGATTTATTTGTGCTATTTTTGAGATGAAATATTAATTTTTCTCCAAATTATGGCAACTGATTGAGTTTTGCGTTTAGCCGAAGTGCACATGTACATCTGTACACCACAGTTTGCTGCAGTTGTCAGCTGTCATTGAATGATTATGAAACTTGGTACACATGTTTCTTATGATTAAAAGATGTACCTGTGATACCATCCATACCATCACTACCATCCATACCATCACTACCATTCCTACCATCACTACCATCCATACCCATACCATTCCTACCATCACTACCATCCATACCATCACTACCATCCATACCATCACTACCATCCATACCATCACTACCATCCATACCATCACTACCATCCATACCCACTACCATTCCTACCATCCATCCATACCATCACTACCATCCATACCATCCATACCATCACTACCATCCATACCATCACTACCATCCATACCATCACTACCATCCATACCATCACTACCATCCATACCATCACTACCATTCCTATCATCCATACCATTCCTACCATCACTACCATCCATACCATCACTACCATCCATGCCATCACTACCATCATACCTACCATCCATACCGTCACTACCATCCATACCATCACTACCATCCATACCATCGCTACCATTCCTACCATCACTACCATCCATACCATCACTACCATCCATACCATCACTACCATTCATACCATTCCTACCATCCATACCATCACTACCATCCATACCATCACTACTATCCATACCATCCATACCATCACTACCATCCATACCATCACTACCATTCATACCATTCTTACCATCCATACCATCACTACCATCCATACCATCCATACCATTCCTACCATCACTACCATCCGTACCATCACTACCATCCATACCATGACTACCATTCCTACCATCCATACCATCACTACCATCCATACCATTCCTACCATCACTACCATCCATACCATCACTACCATCCATACCATCACTACCATCCATACCATTCCTACCATCACTACCATCCATACCATCACTACCATCACTACCATCCATACCATCACTACCATTCCTACCATAACTACCATTCCTACCATCACTACCATCCATACCATCACTACCATTCATACCATCACTACCATCCATAGCATCGCTACCATTCCTACCATCACTACCATCCATACCATCACTACCATCCATACCATCACTACCATCCATACCATCACTACCATTTATGCCATCCTACCATCCATACCATCACTACCATCCATACCATCACTACCACCCATACCATAACTACCATTCCTACCATCACTACCATCCATACCATCACTACCATCCATACCATCACTACCATCACTACCATCCATACCATCTCTACCATCCATACCATCACTACCATCCATACCATCACTACCATTCCTACCATCACTACCATCCATACCATCACTACCATCCATACCATCACTACCATTCCTACCATCACTACCATCACTACCATCCATACCATCACTACCATTCCTACCATCACTACCATCCATACCATCACTACCATCCATACCATCACTACCATCCATACCATCACTACCATCCATAGCATCTCTACCATTCCTACCATCACTACCATCCATACCATCACTACCATCCATACCATCACTACCATCCATACCATCACTACCATCTATGCCATCCTACCATCCATACCATCACTACCATCCATACCATCACTACCATCCATACCATCACTACCAACCATACCATAACTACCATTCCTACCATCACTACCATCCATACCATCACTACCATCCATACCTTCACTACCATCCATATCATCACATCCATACCATTCCTACCATCACTACCATCCATACCATCACTACCATCCATACCATTCCTACCTTCACTACCATCCATACCATCACTACCATCCATACCATCACTACCATCCATACCATCACTACCATTCCTATCATCCATACCATTCCTACCATCACTACCATCACTACCATCCATACCATCACTACCATCACTACCATCCATGCCATCACTGCCATCCATACCATAACTACCATTCCTATCATCACTACCATCCATACCATCACTACCATCCATACCATCACTACCATCCATACCATCACTACCATTCCTACCATCACTACCATCCATGCCATCACTACCATCCATACCATCACTACCATCTATACCATCACTACCATCCATACCATCACTACCATCCATACCATCACATCCATACCATCACTACCATCCATACCATCACTACCATTCCTACCATCACTACCATCCATACCATCACTACCATCCATACCATTCCTACCATCACTACCATCCATACCATCACTGCCATCCATACCATTCCTACCATCACTACCATCCATACCATCACTACCATCCATACCATCACTACCATCACTACCATCCATACCATAACTACCATTCCTACCATCACTACCATCCATACCATCACTACCATCCATACCATCACATCCATACCATCACTACCATTTCTACCATCACTACTATCCATACCATTCCTACCATCACTACTATCCATACCATCACTACCATCCATACCATCACTACCATTCCTACCATCACTACCATCCATTCCATCACTACCATCCATACCATCACTACCATTTCTACCATCACTACTATCCATACCATCACTACCATCCATACCATCACTACTATCCATACCATCACTACCATTCCTACCATCACTACTATCCATACCATCACTACCATTTCTACCATCACTACTATCCATACCATCACTACCATCCATACCATAACTACCATCACTACAATTTCTACCATCACTGCTATCCATACCATCACTACCATCCATACCATAACTACCATTCCTACCATCACTATCATCCATACCATCCATACCATCACTACCATCCATACCATTCCTACCATCACTACCATCCATACCATCACTACCATCCATACCATGATGGTGATGGTAGTAATCCCACTTGGGACTGGACTATCCAGCAGTAATCCCACAGAGGACTATCCATCAGTAATAACATGGGACTGGTCCACCCAGCAGTAATCTCACACTGGAATGCCGTACCAGTAATCCGACTGCACTGACCTATCCATCCTACATGGGATTAACTTTTGCCAGTAATCCCACATGGGACTGATGTTATTGCCTGTACCAGATAATCTATTCCAGACATTATTGTCTGTACCGCATCACTTATTCCAGACCTTATTGTTTGCTCTACATGTATGCTTTCAATACTGCTGCACCTTTGGCGGATGACCCCGCAAGGCGAGATGTTGGGGTTCTCAGAACGCTTGTTCCTATATTTTCTGCTCTCCCATAATTTTTGCTATATTTTCACAAATTTGACTGATTTTGCCCTATTATTCCTATATTTTCTGGATTATTTGTGCTTTTTTGCGCAGCTCTGACAGTGTATTTATTGTGATACATATACACAAATAGTTGGCTTATTTAAATCCTTCAAAATAACAATGCGATCGAGTCGGAAGTGTCCAAACTAAATTGTACTGTGTTTCTTCTATACTACCTTGTCCCAGTGAGGAGTACAGATTGTTTTTGGATAAAAACACTGATCCTATGAGATTGTAATTAACAAGTAATTACCCCTGTTGGTGACTGAAATGTTTTCTGAATTTTGCTCTATATTTGCCCTATATTTTGGTCATTATATCCCTATATTTGCCCTATATTTTGGTCATTATGTCCCTATATTTTTCCCAATATAATGGCTGTGGGTCAGTGGGAGCCCTGTGATATGTAACAAGCACCATATTAGGAGGAATGACGCCACCACTGGAGGATGATCTTACTCCACACACAGTGTGTAGGTTCTGATTGGTTCGGGTCTCGTTCATAGGTTAAATTTTATACCTCCGATTTTAAACACTGAAAGTGGTCAGATGAATTAAGGCAGGTACCAAGATGCCTTATCAGGACCCCAAGGTTATTCAAGTTCACTCCAGACTAACCTATTTTGCGAGGTCACAGATCAAATTATGAATTGCACCCATGTATGCTTGTCACTGTTCACAAAAGCCAAGCTCAATTTGTGCTTGAAGCATATCTTTGACACAGTGTAGTTTTATAAGAGCATATTAGTCGAGTTTACTGCAGAATGATCATGACCCATTTTAATAGTCACAGATGTCAAAATATGGCGAATGCCAGTCGTGTGCTGGGGAGGGAATTCAATGTCCGAGAACAAATTGAGCTATATGGATCTGCATTGGGCACAGTGCTGCCTTATTCATGATCAGGCACAGTGCTGCCTTATTCATGATCAGGCACAGTGCTGCCTTATTCATGATCAGGCACAGTGCTGCCTTATTCATGATCAGGCACAGTGCTGCCTTATTCATGATCAGGCACAGTGCTGCCTTATTCATGATCAGGCACAGTGCTGCCTTATTTATGATCAGGCACAGTGCTGCCTTATTCATGATCAGGCACAGTGCTGCCTTATTCATGATCAGGCACAGTGCTGCCTTATTTATGATCAGGCACAGTGCTGCCTTATTCATGATCAGGCACAGTGCTGCCTTATTCATGATCAGGCACAGTGCTGCCTTATTCATGATCAGGCACAGTGCTGCCTTATTCATGATCAGGCACAGTGCTGCCTTATTCATGATCAGGCACAGTGCTGCCTTATTCATGATCAGGCACAGTGCTGCCTTATTCATGATCAGGCACAGTGCTGCCTTATTCATGATCAGGCACAGTGCTGCCTTATTCATGATCAGGCACAGTGCTGCCTTATTCATGATCAGGCACAGTGCTGCCTTATTCATGATCAGGCACAGTGCTGCCTTATTCATGATCAGGCACAGTGCTGCCTTATTCATGATCAGGCACAGTGCTGCCTTATTCATGACCATGTATGAGGACCTCGAGGTCTAGTTCATTCAGACATCACTCCACTTCCTTTTCCTGTGCTTTTGCTCACATCTTGAACAAACTCGATCTACATGTAGGTAAACCAAGATGGTAAAACGCGTGCGCCAATATTCTACGAGATCCCATAAGTCAATGATGACAAGTTCTGCTTTTTCACTTTGACAGGGATTGATGTTTAGTTCACGGATATAAACATCTTCGCACAGCATGATCTTTTATTATTTTTTCTACCGCCTAACAAAGCCAGACTTTTCGACAGGAACCTTTTGATGTTCACACACTGTCTGGAAATGTTGCCATATTTGGATAATGTTTACCCTGTTGGTCCGCCTGCTACCATGTGTAATTACTGGGGGCATGATTTTAAAAATTGTTTCACCAAGCTGGCCACCTCATTGGCGAACAAATGTAGTCGAAATTCGCACAGGATTTATATAGCGCCGAAGCCGGATATAATATTCCGTGATATTATATCTGAGTTGACAGAGATTGGAACAAACTAAGCTAGAATTTCCATCTTTGACACAATGCTACCTTACGAGGGCCTCAAGTTCACTTCGGTATGACACACCTATTTTCAATGTGGTGAACATCAGTTGGTCATTGCTCCGAAAATAGTCACATTCTTATAACTGGACTTCATGAAAAGCTCACTTGAGAGAAGCAGATTGGTCATGTATGAGATATTGTTGAAAGCGATGTTGAATCATATTCACTCACTGATCGTATATATGCTCGTGGGGCAAATGTCATTTTGGAAGAGCTGGCTCTTCCAAGCTCTTAAGGTGAACAATTTGAATAAAAACAAGTTGTATTTGATTCGTCAAAGACAATATGAACGAGATTCTTTGTTCAAATTATCAACATATGTAAACGAAATTTTGTAATCTCGAACTTCAATTTCTTGCACTTTGTGCGGAAGTCAGTCTTCTAAACTGTCATGTTTTGCAGACATGGAGACTTTGACAAAATGCGTCTCATTTAAATGACGTCACTATGACGAAATCACAGCGATCGAGGCATGCACGTAGTCTGGGGCTATCCAACGGTCTAAGTTTTTGGTTCTAGGACCCCCCCCCCCGTTCTAGAGATATGGAGACTTTAACAAAATCTGTCTAATTCATCTTATGACGTCATCATGGTGATCCAACGACGCGTCTCTCTCCTGGGTATCCAACGACGTAAGTTTCATCTTGATAGCCCTTCCCATTCCAGAGATGGAGATTTCAATGAATTTTGAAAAAAAAATAAAAAAATTACAGTCTATTTAACGAGAAAATCTTAATGACGTTTTCAGGGAAAAATAGTCAACTTACCTTAGTAAGGGTAATAGAATCATTCGTGCGAGACGAATTGCGTAGTATATATATAACCAGGTCAAACACCGCTACAGCTGTCCTCTGGGCTACAACATTCCATATTTAGATCGACCTATTTCTGTCCAGGGCTCCGTAGTGTCCTCTGGCTACAACGTTCTATATTTGAACCGGACTATTTAGCTTTCTTCGATATAACCGACCTAGAATTCCGCAGTGGGCTATAGGCAGGTCGACCGCAATCCGGGTCGATCGGTGGATCGCGGACCTCCCACGTGGTGATCCCTCGGTCTATAGATATGGTCCGGTGAGCAGACGAACACCGCAAACACCCCTCGGACCATGGATGCAGTTCAGTGAATAGATAACCTCGAACACCGCAACCCCTCAGGCTGTGGACATGGTCTGGTGAACAGATAACCTCAAACACCGCACCCCTCGGGCTACAGATACGGTCTGCTGAGCTATGGACACGATTCGATGAATGGATAACCTCAAACACCACAACCCCTTGGACAATGGACACGGTTCAGTGAGCAAACATTGAACCTATAGGTTCTATCCATTGACAATGACCTAGAACATCCCTGTTCCTTCTAAATATAGATGACTCCTCGACCGATTTATGGTCAAACATCGATCGAGACGGGTCTTAAAAGGAATAGGACCCTACCCGTGCGGTTTCCGGGTGTGAAAAGGAATAGAAACCAACATTGTGATATGACTGAAATAGTCTTGAAAGCAACGTTAAATCATACTCACTCACCCAAGAACACCTGGTCCAGGACCCCCATTTCTTATCTACTCTGGAAGTGAATATTTGGCAGGTCAAAAACCGCACTTTTTCGGGGCGCGAAAATGATATGGCTATACAATTTTACAAAAAAAAAGGAGAAAGTCCACCCCCTGTTTTTTTCACCATTCTAAAATGGCCATTTCCCATGTCTACCAAGAAAATAAGTTCGTTTGTTTTCTCTGGATGGTGGTTCGAATTTGACACATTTTCATAGAAGAGTTTTCAGAAAGTTGAAGGAGGTTTAAGAGTCAATTTTGCTCCATATTGCTTGCAATTTACAGGCATTGCTAGAAAAAACGTTCTTCCTCGCCAAATTGTGGACCCTATAGAAAGATTGCAAAAAAACCCAGCCATCATCCACAGGGGATGTCTCTTGTTTGGGATGTCTCTTGTTTGACCCTTGCTGATCTGGGAATGAGGGCCAAACAAAAGACACCACCTGTGGATGAACCCAACATGGCAGCTCTATGGCGCCTATTGCAACCTTCCTATTGAGATTGGCAAGTATGTTGAAGAAAATCTAAAACTACCAAATTTTTATACATTTTCCCCTCGGTAACCTCCACAGGTATTCACAGTAAAAAGATAAGGTTAGGTGACTGGGCATAATGTTTGCCTCGTGAGCAATCTACAAGTTATGATTATAGTTATGACTTGAAGTTGAAATCTGCAGTGTGTGCTATTTCGTGAAAAAGGGTCTAAATTGAGTCATTCATTCAAACACACATTTAGACACAAAGGACCCCTTGGACCAAAAAAGATTTTTCCAGCAGTGGAGATATGCCACCGAACATCACCAGGTTAAATGGCTATTTGGTCCAAGGTGTCCTTCATGTCTAAATGCAGCCTGCAAGTGGCGCACAGTGAAAATATAGGAGGAAATTTGCCAAAATATAGGAATTTTCTTAATAAAATATACGAAATAAAGGAGTGTGAGACAGGCCACTACTACATTGTATGTTTCAAACTTGGTAGTTTTCTGGTGTTTAATCAAATTATTTCAACTGAATGTGGTCATAGTGGTGGTGGTTGAGAAGACCCATTCTGCTGCTTGGTTCAACAAAGAGCGTTTGAAATGTTTTTTTCTGAAATGTATTTCCTGATGCCAATGTGTCTCATTTTAGAGCATTAGTGAAAGTTTTCATGAGAAAGTCAAAATATAGGAAATATAGAAGGTTTTGAGTAAAATATAGGAGGCACTTGCAGGCCTGTATGCTGCAGATTTCAATTTCCTGTAATAATTTTAATTGTGAAGCAATCGAGCTAGAACTTTCACATATTAAGTGTAGGAACCCTGACTGGGTATATACCTCTATAGTGGTACAGATTGAACAACAAAAACAACAAATTGGTTTTAAAGTGGTTTGTATGTAAATCACAGTCAACAGTTACGATCTGCTAAGGAATGTAACAAATTTGGATTGGTCTATCCAATGGTTCACTTACTGGGAAGTTTTGATTCAACAACATATACAAACAATAAATAGAGGAAAAGCTTTGACCGACATGAAATGCAGTGAATTTCATACATCAGAACAGGATTATTGGGAACTGTCGATGTCTGATTTAGGACGTTCTCTCAGGTCTTGGAAGCAAGATTTCGATATGGCCTTCGAATCTCGTCAATTGGATTATTATAGAAACTCTAGTGTATTAAAAAGGGAAACTTGCAATTTGGAAGCACTTGATTGGTCAAATCAAATTTTCAAAGCAAATCCTGTATTTTCATTGGTTGGTGGATAAAACACAATAATTCGGTCAGCATTCTCAGGACCTGGGTCTACATTGTACCTTTAGACTCTAGGGAATCATACGAGAAGTTCATTTATTTGCTTTTCTTCTAATCTGATGGTTACCGGTGGGCATGATAATTCGTACCTTGAAAAGGTGCTGGTTTTCAAGAGATATTGATCATTTTTGATACTTAACAACACATAGCAGATAAATTCAAGGGTGGTAAGTCTTAGCTTCGAATTTTTGTTGAAAAAAGTTAATGTTCCAAAACAACATGCAGACAAAGGGCTTTTGGCCCAATAATTTGTGCAAATTGTCTTCTCTGTTTCAACCTTGATTTGTAGAGTAAACAGAAACTATGTTACCAAGCATGCTAGGAACATATAGCTCTCCGTATTTCTTGAGAATTCCTGGTAATGTATCCATAACTTTAGAACTTTGCAAAATTAAGAATGATCGATGTCCAGGGTCCAATCTGTGTAGAAATAACACAATATCAAACAGTCCATCACAAAGCCTTTTACACAAACCTCGATCGGACATCTTGGTCAGATCGCCGCGTCTGTGGTAGTTCATTTGATGTTGATCTCAGCTGGACGGCACTGGCTTTGGCTACCATGGCACATGTGAAGTTGACGACCAAAGTCGGGTTATCTTGACGACCAAGTGCTCAGCCAATACGGGAGTTTCCATTCTGTCATGATAAGAGTATTTGCCCCTGTCCGCCAGAGGACGTTTGAATCGGGGAGGACAAAATCCCATACAATGTATCTTTCTTCTAGCAACGTTGTATTGTGACGTCATGCAACAATCAGATATGGCGACAGCATCATGACGTCAACAAAGGACATTACGCATTATACTAATGATGTCACTGGCGTTACAATAGAAAATGTCGCATTGAACGTGGATATGGCCAAATACAAAGTATTACATTGACAAGTGTGGTCTGTCATGCCACCGAACCCAATTTTGAAGTTATTGGAAATGTCGTTTGCTCAATATATTGCACTGTTTTGATGGCTACCTATCTCTTTTCATCTTATCCAATCCACATTTTGTCCCCCCTGACTCGAGCGCCTACTAGCGGGCAAGGGCAAATTACTCGTACACTGACAGTTCGGAGACTTCGCTATTGGTTGACTATCCATCCCACGAAATCCAATTACTAGCGAGAACACACAGCTTTTACACTAACTTTCAAATCGAGATGGTATCTCATCAAGCACACCGAAATGGTTTACTGAAATTGCGCTCAAGTCGTCTCGATTTATGTGAATGATATCCAACTGGAGAATTCTCTCAACCGAAGCTTTCTTCTTCAGGATCGTAATCGATCAGTTTATGGTCTATCTGAAGGTGATTTATTAATTCAGTCAGCGTAGGTTTCGGCTCCAGCATCTTCTCATGTAAGTCCTGAAGGCCCTCCTGAGTAACTGACCGCCATTTTGTTATCAGGTGCTCCAAATGTTCTAGATTATTCTGTGGAAATTGGAGACGAAATACACATATTGAAATTATTTTAACATTTTTAATGTTAAATTCAAAGATTTTAAATCTCACTGAGATTCATTAACATAATATTTTACCTACATGTATTCACATCACAGGAAGTGATAGAGTAGAGGATAAATGGGACCACAGATTAAGTCACGATCAACATTTTGTGGACTAAGAGAGACAAGCCAGGCTGATTTTCTTATTGCGTTTTTCCATCTTGATGATCTTGTTCCCTTTTCGGGAGAGTGCTATATACTAATACTGCAAGCCGGGTTTGAAACTAACACCTGTCCTCCTGTCTCTGACAGGTCTACTCTACAGAAAAATAAGTTACCTGTCTCAAGTGACCGGTACAGGTAGCCAAAAACAATTTTTTTTTCATGCTTACCCTATTTCTTCTAATTACTCAGATGGCAAAAGTTAACTTCAGTAATCAGCAGAGAGAAATTCTGCTAACATTCTACAAATTTCACTGAATAAATTTACTGCAAATTAATTAAACCCAAGTTAATCTAATCAGGCCTTCATAAACTGCAAGATTTTTTCATATTTATGCAACATTATAAAACACAAAAGCAACATTATTATTTTGAAGCATGTCCAGGCTACTGCTGGGAGGAGACGGGTGAAAATCATTCTAACCCGTCACCCGAAACAGGTAATTTAAAAAAAAACATTTCAACCCCTGGCAAGGGCGTCGCTAGTGGGGTGCGAATGACCCCCTCTTCACGCTCAACAGTTACCATATACTATTTTCCAATGTTGGACAGCCGAGTACAGGGCTCCCTACTAAGTAAGCATAGAAAATGACTAGTCCTAAAATATTGACACATTTTTGGGGCTAAGGAAATGCCTGAAGTTAAGTTTTGCCGTCGGAATAAATAGAAGAAATAGGGTATGTTCTGGAAAGTCAAACAGAATCGAATCTGCACAATGTTGAGCAGTAGGAGTGGTATGACATCGGGCCAATAATGATACAGAGAAAAGACTTCAACACGTTACCTATTTGGAGCCACTGAAGCAAATTAATGATTTCAGAATTTTTAGCTGATGGAAAAAAAGAAGAAGACTAAACTCGGTCATCTGAATGTTGAAAATTCTCATGCCTGCTATGACCTCATTTAATCAAATTTTATGATCGGATGAGCGATATAAATCAATGTAGTAATATATAACTTGATGTATGAAATGGTGAGAAACCTGCTGGGTAATAAAATAAATCCATCCATCGATTACCTTCGTTCGATACATTTTCACCATGTTCAATTTTCGTGAAGATTCCTTTTTCTTGTTGACCAGCTGTTGAAGTCTACTTCTCCGCTCAAGTACAGATTCAGTCCCACTGGCACTGTCCCTTCCAGAATTATCGGGGTCAGCTTCTAATGGAAGCTCTTCAGCTCTGCGTCTCTCAACCCATGACCGGACATTTGGGCTGTCGAATGTAAGTCTCACACCTTTTGAATTGGATGGTCTTTGTGATGAAGGGGTGTTTAAATGCTGTGGCATTGAAGACAATACTGACTCAGGTGTGTTAAAACTTCCAGAAGGAACTTTAGTGCGATTAATTTTGTTTTTACATGGAGGTGAATCGGCTGTTCTTCGTGGTGATAATCTTCTCTGCCCGAGTTCATTAGATATGAACGTCTTGTTCTTCTTTCTAGCCGAGCTGATATTTTCCGGTGACCTCAGTATACTACTGCTCAAGTTAGATAACTCTTGATCGGCAGTAATTGTACTTTGATCGTCAGTCCTATTTGGTTCCTCGTTGCTGCTGATATTTGAAGTATCCATGGAAAGTTGCTCTTGGGACATCGGATTATCTCCCCTGTTTAGTGAGCTGACCAATGGGCTATCGACTAGAGCAGATTTCTGACACAAACGTTTCGAAGACAATGGAGAACTGTGATAACGACCGCACCTCTTCAGCCTGTCACGTAGAGCCGAACTCATCTGTGAAATAAAGAACAGGGATATTAATCAAATATAATCACAGAAATGGGGAGTGCCTGATATTCTATGCATACTGTTGATTTCATACCCTGCTGACTTAACAGATAATCCTGGGAAGAACTTGTCACAGCTGTCTTATGCTTAAAGATATAATCTGCCTCAAAATCAGAGAAATTTTTCAACTCTCAACTGCGCTAGTTTTCATGGTTTTCATATTTGACAACAGCGAGGTCAATATACAGCGAAAGCAGAAATATCAGTCAAAAGTTGAGATTGATGTGTTTGAATATATGTTGTAACATATGTCACTCTCGCAAAGTTTCAGAGAACATGATGGCAGTCTAGATTTTGAGGCTGATCGATTGTATCTTTAAGGGATCGCGGGCAAACATTTTGCTCTACATGCTAAACCAATCTCAATGGGTCCACCATTCAGTAAAACAATATAATTTTTTTTCTTTATGGCAATTCCCATAAATATGGGCCCTGGGAGCAGAATTGATTTTTATATTTATAGAAATGCCAAAAGAACAGAACAAATGTGTTTTCACAGGTGAAAATGGGGTGTATGTGTTAAGCTAAATTAATACTTTAATCAAGCAATCCAACACAAACAAATTGCAATTTGAGATTACAAAATTTTGTTTGATGACTTACGGTAATTTCCCTAATAATTCGCGATGCAGTGATGAAACTCGCAACTTCAAAAATTGGCTACTTTCGAATTATTTGTCGCGGTAATTCCAGAAAAACACTTGTGTTCGAATTATATGTTATGCTGATATTCACGGAAGATCCAAAATGGCGGACCGCTTCACCGTGATCGTTGTGATCTATTGATAACCGTGTATTATGTTTGATATCTCTATCATAGTTCATTTAAAAGACTCTGGGCCATCCTTAAAATATATCAGTTGGCGTAACCCGCCCTCCCCATCGAAAAGCTACCAACCCAAAAGTTTTTATCAGCCATCTGTCGCCGTAAATGCTTTTTTCTTTTTCTTCAACTTCAAGCAGTCCCTGTGTAGTTATTATCATTAAATTGCGTAGGTCGTGAATTTGTCTGCCAGAGTTGCAAGTTTCAAGAATGAAATACAAAGAAAATATAGTCTACGAAACGAAAGAAAAATCTGCCCTCGCGTGAACTCTTCCAATTCGAATCGTCGGGAAGCCTTGTGGGATTACAACACCGGGTCAGTGGAAGTTTCCATTACCACAATAGGGATGATAGCCCGACAGTATTGCGACAGGTGCCTGCAGTCAGTCGATTTCCCGGCTAAATCTGTACCGTGATGCCGACCTTTGGTTCATTATCCATCAAACACGAAGTAAAAAGTGAAATGTTTCAATCCTTGACAATACATAAAAACTAAACCTCTAAATTCCTGCAATGATGATCGGGTTGTCTACAACGTCACTCGTGAGATGTCAATGTGACTGACCCAGCGAGGGTGCATATTTTATGTTCGTCCGCTCCATAAAGTTGATTTCTCGTTGATTATAAACTGGATTATCATGTTGTTGGAAACACTGACGTCTGTCATTTTATTACATGGAAACGTCGTTCTGGATTGGTGAGTGAATAAAACACTAGCATCCATGTCTGTTGACATCTCCTCGTAGCACAAATGAAATACTCAACTGCTCCCTTTCTGCAGTCAAAATGTATGAGACACATCATGCACATCTGAAGAAATGAAATAATGGCTCCCTCGACATAGGAGTTGTGCACAAACTAACTATTACGCCGAAGCCCTTACAGGGACAAGCAGAGGGAAACATTTATATCTTTGTCCTTCCATATCATCTGTTTATTAAAGAAAATGAGACATCGAAAATATCATTTGAATTGCTGTTAATTTTTTTTCTATCGATCTCGTAGGTGCCTCAAAATGGCCAGTTGACGGGCATTTTCGCCTCCAACCTCCTGCTAATGAGAACCCGGTTAGGGACTTCTGATCATAGTTCTATGATATATGGAGAATTCGCAACCACAAAAACTGAACTTTTGTATTTTATTTCTGTGTTAACGCGTATCGTTAGTCACGATTTAGTTGTACAGAAATTATTCTGAGTAACATATTCACTTTACTTTCAGCGGCACGAACTCCACGACGAAAACAGGAGTGTTCGAATTTATTGTTTCACGAGTATATTGAAAATGCTCCCATTTTCGTTTTATTACAATGGAAAAAATCACAACAGGGGAAAAATCGGCCGTTTTCGAATTAAATTTGGAAGGTGAATTATATGGGGAATTACCGTATGTTGATAATTTTAATAAAGAATCTCCATCCTACATGTCCTAGTATACATGTACTTTGAAAAATCAAATAAAACATGTTTTTTCGTTCTACTTTTTCATGCAAACCACCAACCACCTCACTGGGGCACACCTCAGCCACCAATCAGATTTTCGGACAGATTCCCGACTGATCAGCACACCGCCGGAAATGACATCCTATATAGTAAAAGTGATGTTTGTGTAAAGTTCAGATTACTTTTCAATTTTGCATCATACCTCCGTTGACCTAGTGTTAAGAAGAATGGTCTTGAAATTATTTCCCCCATTTATATGGGACGAGCGTATAAAAATTAGTTCGCTCATGTGCAATACTGAAGGAGTTTACTCCGTTGGATTCAAACAATGCTGTGTGTGCGGGGGTGTGTCCATATATCATAGCCACATAATAATGGTTGACTTCCTCTATTGGAGGCAGTGACATAAGTGGAGTGAGCCTGTGAAACAGAGCATGTGCTGGGGTGAGGTTGACAAAGGGCTTTGAAGAACCCAATCCCCATTATCTGCAGCCGTCAGTATGTTATTACTTGGGAATCAATGAAGTTAAAAGGAGACAACTCTTCCCACATTGTCATGCATGTTTGCCCACGAGCCACCTTAATACATGGGAAGAAAGTTTTGAACTGGCAGAAATTGGGAGAGTAGTATCCTATTTGAAGAAATTACATTGATTTGAATTCCGGCATCTCGTCACCTCTGTGGGACGTCCTATTGTGATGTATAACAATTGGGTAGGACGACAACAAAGGCATTATATTGTAGCGTACTAACATTACTGGTGTTACAATGGAAATGTCGCCTAGAACATGGTCTTCGCTGTTTCCAAACAGGCATGATATTTGAAGGTTTCAAGTTTGTTCATTACACTTTGACTATCCCCCAAAACACTAAACTTTACTAAATGTCAAATATACCCAGCTCTTACAATAATTTAGCATTAAAAAAGTATGGGGCGTGAGCATAATTTTTTAGGACCTTTAAAGGAAGTCATGTGGCCCTGTTGAATGCACTGCAGCATTCCTGCTGGACAAGCAGCAGTTCTTAACTTTTGAATATCACCTCCCAAACTTTGAACACATATGTGACTCATAAGACTATCTATACCTCACCTTTTTACCTGCCACAGTTGGGGTAGCCCTGCCTCCAGGGGAATCCGCCATTCCTCTTATTCTGTGAGTATGAAATAAAACAAATTATCCCACAAATTTTCTTTCGAACACAAAATGACAGCGACTTCCCTGCCACCACAAATCTCCAGATCTTTTGGTGGCCGACCATATGTTAATCCATTCCTTCACACTTATTTCATGTATGGATCTTGACTCGGTGATGAAGTGTTATTATTATATTAGGTATTTCCATTTTGAGTGATTCTATTCATTGTTGTTATTCCATCCATACAGGCTAACTGGTTAGACATAATATTGAGCTGATGTATAGGCCTCAGTCCGAAGTTGTTTTCATGGTCTGGATTTTTAACTTGGACTCAAACTTTTCAGTTATAAGACAATTAAACTTCAAATTTGTGAATACTGACCAATCATTTGAGAGGATAGAGTTGAAACGAACTAGCACATTGACCTTTTTTTTACCCCCCCCCCCATCTCAGTCACCCCTGCGGTGAGACCTTCACCTATCCATAATCACAGGGGCATCATTTCTAAGATATCACTATCCAATGGCTTGGACAGAGTAGCATGAACACAGCCTCGGAGAGCTTTAATCATGTTAATACTAGCATGCAGGCAGCCTTGTATCATTGAATGCAGTCAGAGGCATGCAGCCTCAGATGGCTCGAAGGTTTGAAGATATTTCCAACAAAATGAACCAGTAAAATAAGTAGGTCAAACAAGCAGTTTTCGAAATGTTATGTAACGAGAACAAC
Source organism: Hanleya hanleyi (assembly GCA_036873755.1). Classification (NCBI taxonomy): domain Eukaryota; kingdom Metazoa; phylum Mollusca; class Polyplacophora; order Lepidopleurida; family Hanleyidae; genus Hanleya; species Hanleya hanleyi. Next base: position 43,646 of record JAVTVY010019431.1, on the reverse strand, counting down.
TTAAATGGGTCAGTGCTTGAATGGCTGATTGCAAATTGGGTAAAACAGGACCTACATGACATGGTCATCACAAGTGTGGGAACTCGGTCTAATTTTAGTGAGAATACAGATATAGAAAAGGCACATTAATTCAGAATGCTGATGTTAATAATGATTGTAATGTGTATTCAAATTGATACACCAATTCATGAACTTCATACAAGGCCATCATGAAACACCCAGTACAGATTTAGGACATAGTGGGAATATACATCCTGAAAGAATATATTCTTTTATTACATGTGTGACATTCAGAGCCATTTAGGAGAGTTTTTTTTGTCCTGTGTAATGCGATGCTCCCCAGTCATATATGTCGCTATGTAGGATCTTACTGATTTCAATTGAATTTGGTGTTCAGAGCACCCAGCTCATGAATACTGTATTTAATAGTCTTAAAATCACAGCCGCATTTTAACTACGGTACTTTACTTGCAGTCAAGGAGGGGGGATAGGGTCCTAGTCTCTGCTTTAAGACAAGGTTTGCGCCAAGGACCAGTCCATAATTCTACTCCGCATTATGGTGCCAACCTGGTGGAAGGGCGGCAACATCAGAAGATTCCCTGACAGTTGGCGTGTGATTCGGCTGAGCCAACCAGAAGGCACTTACAATTATGTTCCCTTCAAAGCACTATGAAGAGCTCTCGGGATTGGTTGACACTCGCGTTACTGCTAGCCAGTTAGATCCTGCAAGCGACATATCCAAATGGTGGAGCAGATAGGATTTAATTTTAATTAGATTGGAGTTTCTCAAGAGAATGTGATAATTTATTTCATAGACCCTTCAATACACCAAGAGAACTCATCTGACATAATCTGATGAGTGAGTGAGTGAGTGAATAGGGTTTAACGTCGCTTTCAACATTTTTTCAGCTATACATGTATCACGACGGGGAAGGGAAGGGAGGGGAGAGGGAGGGGCAGGGGTACCTACTTGTAACAGAGCAGATCTAATGCTGCCATTTTATAGTGCTGTCCCACTGAAATATCATGCCGTAGGCAAACATGACACCCCACTCAGTCACATTATACTGACACCGAGCGAACCAGTCCTTGTTCTATCCTCTTAATGCTGAGCGTAAGCGAGGGAGCAACAAGTTCCATTTTTCAAGTCTTAGGTATGACCCGGCCTGGGATCGAACCCAGTACCTCAGGGATTCATACAAGTCACTTTTTACCACCGGTATTCGGTGGTAAAAAAAATTTGAAAACTCAATTTGTATGGCAAGAAACTCAATTGCTTTCGTTTTACTGGACAAATACTCAATTTTTCGTGGAAAACTCAATTCGCCAGACATGGTCAAAGTAAATTTGAAGGCTCAAATTACGAAATAAACTCAATCGAATGACGATCTTACCGTGAAAACGATACCAAGTTTACCTTTCACGGGCGCCGGGAGCATGCCACCACGTGGTGGTGTTGTTGTTAACGCCTTCGAGTATGCTGATCACAGCGCCACGTAGCGGCAGATACAATTTGCATACATTATTTCCGGAACCCTCAAACGTTTATTGTGTGGCAGCCTGCATTCGTACTACCGAGTGTTCCCGACTATCACTAAAGTTTGAGAACAGGGACTGCCGCCCAAAAGTTTTTATCGGCCATCTGTCGCCGTAAAAGTTTTTTTTTTCCTTCAACCAGACCCTGTGTAGTTGTTGTTGTCATCTTCAAATCGCCTAGGTCGTCAATATGTCCGCCAGAGTTGCGAGTTTCGGAAATGAAATACAAAGAAAATAGTCTACGAAACGAAAGAAAAATCTGCCCCCACGTTGTTGTTGTTGTTGAAAAGCAATATGCGTGTTGAAATCTTTTGTGCCTTACTTCCCTATTTTGAAAGTGAACTCGTCCAATTCGATTCATCGGGAAGCCTTGTGGGCTTACAGCACCGGGTCAGTGGAAGTTTCCATTACCGCAATAGGGATGACACCCGACAGTCTTGGGCTTTGTAGAGCCACGTGCCAGCAGTCAATCGACCATATTTCCCGGCTAAATCTGGACCGTGATGCCGACGTTCGGTTCATTCAGTATCCATCATACAGTAAGTCAAAAAGTGAAATGTCCAGCCATGTCAAGAATTGAAAATACATCGAGGCTAAACGTCTAAATTTCACATGACTTGTACAAGCCAAGACCTGCAATCATGATCGGGTTGTATTTTTGTAAAGTACATTGACTGGTCTACAACTTCACTCGTGAGATGTCAATGCGACTGACGCTGCGATGAAACCAGGCTGCATATTTTATCTTCGTCTGTTCCATAAAGTTGACTCCTCGTTGATTATAAACAATAAATGTTCATAGTTAGAAGAGTAATGGAAAACCATACTTTAGAAAAAGGCATATTATTTATACATATTTCTGTATTAACTTGCATTAACCTTCATTGAAATTTTAGCCAGAGGATAATGGACCCATCTATATAGGCCTGTCCCGAACCTGAAATTTAATACGAGGTGACCTCCAGAAATGGATTTTGGAAAAAATTAACACGCGATAAATAGCACTCAAGAAATTTGCTTAAAAAAATTAACATTGAGTGAATGTGACCATCAATTCGGCAGTTTCCAGAAAATTTAGACTTTAGAATTTGGCAGATCTGTTTCATGTAAAAACTTTATTAAACTTTAATTCAGTAACAATCTGCAGAGGCTGTGTTTGGTGCAGTTAACTGCAGACAAGAAGGCATGTTTCCTGGTTCGATCCTTTGCTGTTTTGAATAATTACTGCTTGATTTCTCCCACCGATTTCCTTCGAGACATAGATTATTCAGATTGATCTTGTGGTACAGTACATGTAAATCTCTTGGTTTTTATACTTCATTGGATGAAAACTTTAGCTGAAGACGCGCTGAATAAAATGAGTTATGGAATTTGTATATTGGGTAGATGAATTTTTTTTTGTCAAAAATAAACCCTGCTCATAGTATAATATATTGACCATATTAAAACACATCAACAACATCCTGTGCATGGTGGTGGTTGAAATATTTGAGGACTCAATACCAGTGGGTGAATCGGTGGTAATTTTTTTGGAAAACTCAGATCGCGATCTTTGAATCGGCGGTAAAAATTTTGAAAACTCAATTTCACCATTGTGAAAACTCAATTTTGAGTAATATTGAGTTTTCGGTGTTAAAATTTTTTGACTTGTATGAATCCCTGACCTACCGCTTACGAGGCCGACGCTCTAACCATTAGACCACCGCATTGCGGTCCATAATCTGATGTCTGTATCTTTTTTACTCTATAAAAATTCATTTGGACAAACTGTCTCAACCTTTGGCGAAACGTCTTTGGGATACCTACTCATTGGACGATATGGCAGACCTGCAATGCATTCAATATGAGAGTGAGGCCAGATTCCAACACCTGTCAAATGTCAAGCCGTCATTGACAGCTAGCGAAACTTCCGATAAACTTTGGATGAATCTTAGAATGGGCCGCATTAGATGAATAAGGCATGATGAGACGATATTAGTCGGTTTGAGTAAAATAAAACAGCACTTTCGGAAACTTACTGCCGCAAAACTTTTCACAAGTTTCCCGATTTGCCGCCGTGACGTCTGTTCGCCGAACTGTGGAATTTCCAATCTCGTACATTCACGCGGGATAATGCGCGTATAACGGAAGGCGGATTTTTCGAAAAGGCTGGGAATGATTTTACATAAACAATCAATTTTGTAATCTATTTCGCTTTTTCTACACTTTGAGAAAACGGAGACTGGAGCTTTGTGTGAGTATCTTTACGAATCCATTAAAATCCCGCCAGAATCAACACGGAACGATACAAATAATCAGTCTGAAATTTTCAACTGTTGTGTTGTTGTTGCTGTTGTTCAACAACAACAACACCATTCGATCAAAACAAAGTTACGAAGTTGAAAACAGACCACAGTTGCCTGGCTTTTGGGATAGATGGGATGGTAATTGTCTAGTTACATTTTCAATAAATTATGAAAATTATTAGATAGTTTTTTTATATTTTTTTAAACGTTTTTCTCTTTCATCTTGACTCGAATAAAGCCAATATAATACAATATAAAATGTGACAGTTTACGTGAGCTAAAATCACTCTCGTGACATGAATTTACGCGAGTGTTTGCGTGCAGGTGAGCTATCACTCGCGCTAAACACGAAGCCCTGAGATGGCTTGCTGCATCCAATCAGAATGCGCGTTACGCTGCAGTTGGCTTCCCAAGATGATGGCCCCCACTAAGAATGAGCTGTCGAATGTAGGGGGAAATTCTGCCACTGGAAATTCTGGAAATTCACGGCCACTTTCGGTGTTTCTGATCAATTGAATCAGATTGCAAGGTCGAACGATAACGAATCGCCTTACGTGTGTGGTCAACTTGAAATTGAAGGGGAACAACTCCTGGAGGCATAAAGTCGCTCATCGTTAAAACTTCCACTAGGTGGCGCAGAGCAGTATTCCTCTGCCACCAGCCAAGAATGTCAAGGCAGTGTAGAGAGCTTTGCGATGTAGTTGACCTGGCTGGTGAAGATGTGTGATGTTGGGGAACTTAGTTTTAGGCAGATTTACTGCAGTTTTAATTTTTATATCCTGACCTCTATGATATTTTTTCTATGTCATGGATAGTTTAAGTCTTCTCAAATGCGAATGGTACTGGGGAACAAGTCTAAGAGCCTGTTGATCCACACGGCCAGGTATTTGATCAAGTGTGAGACATTAAGATTACAGTGAGTGTGACTCTGTCCGTTTCCCAGTACCGGTACCATAAAAACAGTTGGTTTATTGCTGTTCTATGAATGTTCATTTATGTGCGTTGTCGCTGTATTGCTGTTCTGCAAAGGCTGTGTATCTTGGCCAATAAATTTTATCTTTATATTTTTCAAACTAACACTGGATTATGTTGTTGAAAAGACTGATTCGTCTGTCATTTTATTACATGGAAAGGTCGTTAGGGATTGGCGAGTGAATAAAACATCAGGTCGCCAATGTGGCGAGTAAATTTTTAGCCTTACTCAGTCATTTTTGAGGAGTATGATCACACCACACTCCTAATCACACTCCCAAAATTTATCTAGGCGAGTGGAAACAGCACTCATTACAGCAACTTCTCAATATACTAAAAGTCTGTAGGAGTGTGATTTACACTCCTACAATCATATTAGGAGAGTGATTATATACAGCACTCCTGCTATTTTCAAAAACGAAAGACTGCTTACTCACCAACAGGGTTTCATAGAAGTCCAAATTTTTGCCACCGGATACTGAAAATTCAATATTTTTTTCACCTGAATTGAGTATTTTTACATTTTTGTCGCCGGCCGACAGACTTCTATTGAGTTTATTTCTAATTTTGCAACCGCCATGAGTAATGTATATAACAAATTTTCATGTGACCATCAATGGAGCCTGTCAATACCGCTATGTATTTGAATTGTGAAAATAAAGCAACAAACAGATAATTTAACATCTTCAGTTTTATGTTCTTAATTTACCAAGGTCTAAGATACCATCTATTTTCAGCACATTATGTCACATTGTGGATGTCAACAATACAAGATTACACAAGGCAATTCAAATTAATTTTTAAAATTACAAACTTAGTAATTTTGAATGAAATCGAATCACGATGTATCAGTTCCTGGCTTGCAAATGATGTCCAATTTAAGTATGCAAGTTTTGAAACGTTTCAGCTACGCTAATTAAAAACCACTTGGATCTGGACCAGACTTCCCTTTCAAAATCTTACATTATAATTTTTGCGTGGGAATTTCAACTTTTTCAAAAGATTTGATGTGAAATTTGTCAAATATTCAGACTAAAATTAAAAGTCCAGTACAACTCAAGGGTTAGATTCAAAAGAGAAATTAAAAAAAGAGAGATGAAAAGACAATGCCAAAAAAATTACACGATTGATTGTCATAACTGCAGCTAGTCCTTGGCGACCATAAACTCATAAAGTGAAATGAATTAGAGAATTCTGCTTGAAAAGGCGCACAATTTTGTAAACTATTGCGCGAAGGCAGCTGGCTCACTTTTGATAGGATAATGCGGACTCTAGACAGATACATAAGTTTACCATGTTTGGTTATTGAAGGCTGCAAATAAGTGCCAAACAGTTTGACTTGACCACCCTTATTGAAAGAATGGATTTGCCCATAACGTGTCGTTTGACCTAAATCATGTAAATGCAGTACGCCAGACTTTTGTTGATGGGGCAGGCATTTGAAATGTTTCAGTGCTGCCCTAATGTGGGACACTTGTTTCAGGATAATAGACAGATCAGTTAAATTCAATGCCAGAAAATGGATGCCTAGTCTAGTAATTTTAAAAATCAACTTCAGTTGTTTTGGTTTGTTTGCACCATGGAGGTAAAAATCTGATCCGATTTTACCTCCATGTTTGCACCATCTCATTAAATTTTAAAAATGTTTTGACAGTATAAAAAAAGTTCAAGTCTTCTTTACGTATCTTTAAATCACAGAATGATCTAGTCAGGTTTATATTGTGGCTAAATCAGTTCGCTGTCTTTGAATTATCCATTTAAACTTTATAAACTACGGTACTATCAAACTTTGGTTTCAGTTTCAACATCGTACAATGCGTACATGCGAACGACATGCCAGTTTCTTTACAACAACAACACGACAAGATCGTTCAACTTTGAGTGAAAACAAATGCCCTATGCGAAGATTACATCGTCTGCTTTATCATAAATACTATTCAGCGATGGTCAGATATTTACCAGTCCATTCCAAGGAGAGTTAGACGTCTTTGGGGGCTTATTCATTCCCACGTGTCAAACTTTCCCAGCTATTTTTTTTTTCGCCACACAGCGCAATTCGGAAACCTCCACATACATTTAGTATGATTACAGGCTTTAGGGTTACCGACGGCATGACCCCGATAACAGTTCGGGAAACGGACATGAATAATTAGCGGTCGGCAAACCGAAGTTTAACTGAGCGGTACCCACAGTGACTTGAGTAGCAGGGGGTGTCTTCGTCGATGTTGTTGTTGTTGTGATTATATATATAATAATATAATATTATAGATGGAGATCTAGTAGAGGAGGGGTATGTAGATCGATTTAGGGCGTATATAAAGCATTTTTATGACATCTACTGTCATTGTGGTGTATGAAAAGGTGGGAAATAAATATATTCTTGCAAAAAAAATTATATATATAATCACAACAACAACAACATCGACGAAGACACCCCCTGCTACTCAAGTCACTGTGGCGGTACCGAATCACACGGAAATGACTGAAGATGCCGACCTATTTTTTCTGGTATTCCCCATTTCCCGATTGTTTGTCCGCAGTATCTTTCGATTATAAATTAAGAAATTACGAAGTATTGGCCTTTGGAGACTTCAGTTTTTTCCCAAAATTTCAGTTTTTCCCTTCTAAAACACTCAGACTTCAGTTTTTTGGTGGCAAAATTGAGTTTTTACGGGAGTTTTGACACCGAATACCGATGTCAAAACACGACGTGTATGAAACCCTGACCAAATGGTGACCAACTGAATTTTTTTTTTGTGACCCCTGATTTGCTGCACCAGTTTTTTCCTTGAATTAAAACTCAGACCCAGAGTAATTCAAATGTCCGTAGTTGGAACGGGGAACGTCTTCATTCATGTCATCCCACGTTGACCTCAAAGCAGAAACATGGCTTCAAAAATTGTAATAAAAATAATAGGTTGAGGGTTAGGTTATCGCCCTCAACGACACTAAAATAGTTGGTTATATTTATTTTAAGAGTCTAACCATTGTAACCTTTATGGCGATAAAATTTTACAATAAATGAGTAGGTAGATCCCGTTTTTTTCTCCATTTTAAAATGTCTGTTGGACGGGAAACACTCTAACATGCATAAAAACAAAATCATTTCGTACGTTTTCTCTGGGATGTGGGTCGAATTTGACACATTTTCATACATTTTATGGAGTTTTTCAGAAAAGTTGAAGAAGGTTTAAGGAGGATTGCATGCGTTTCCTTTTCAATTTCAATAGCTGACTTGTCTCCTGGAATAATGGCATGGGTGTGCCCATTCGGAAAATATATACTTTTACAGGGGTTTTGTTAAAGATTTTTCATATATTTAAGGCTGAAGACCCGAACCCATGCCTATTTTTAGCCGCACATCATTTAGGTGTGGAATGCACCCTGACTGTAAAGTGATCGTAAACCCTCAAGTAAAGTTTCCATCAAATGAAAGACCATTGCAAACAGTGTGGGAAAATATTTATTTAAATGTTTTACGATTTTATTACACAGAGTAAACTGCAATTAAAGCATGGTATTCTATGGTGGTCTGTTTGCAATCATATTTAGGTCTAGTGATGTCACACTGCCTTTGTATGCACTTTCCAGTGCTTGATTCAAGCTTAAGGTGTGTATACTTTGAGTTTCAACACAGACTCACTGTTCCAATGTGCATGTTTCACCAACATCTGGGAGATGGTGAGTCATGAGTGTCAAGTCAATTTGAGTCTTGCGTTTAATTTCCCAGATTTTGGAACATGAACATTGGAGCAGTGAGTCTGTGTTGAAACTCAAAGTATACATACCTTAAGCTTGAATCAAGCATTGGAAAGTGCATACAAAGTTTGAAATATATGTATTAAGGCAGTGTGACGTCACTGGACCTAAATATGATTGCAACAGACCACCATAGAATACCATGCTTTAATTGCAGTTTACTCTGTGTAATAAAATCATAAAAAATTACAATAAATATTTTCCCACACTGTTTGCAATGGTCGTTCATTTGATGGAAACTTTTAGTTTACTCGAGTGTTTACGATCAATTTAACATACATTAGATAGGCCAGATGGACCACCCCTGATGTGTTTTTTTTTTAACTTCAGGAGTGTGGTTTACAGCACTCCTGCTTTTTTATTAAAACAAAAGACTGTAGGTGCATGCCTCTGGAGGAAGGAGAGTGAGTGAGTATATGCTGGTCAGGTTTGTATTTTTGACAAAATCACACAGGCGATATTTCCACATTGAATTACTCACTGGTACCGTACAATGTACATTTGGTCCTCAGTCATGGGACATCAATCACCCATTGACAAGAAGAGAACTTTTTTTCACAGAAGGCAGAAATATTACATTTTGTGGTGTAATTTGTATTTTTCAGGAAAATCAAGTGAAGCACAGGCGACAGAAAAAATGTCTGCAACGTCAGTGCTTTTGACCCCAGCAGATCAGGCTGGGACACCCACCGGACAGCGAAACAGTCTGTCCACACCGGTGTCATTTGTCTCCCCTTCCACACGGAGGCACATTGGTGTGACAAGCCCCGCCCCTCTTCTCAGTACAACTAATGAGGATGAGAAAGAGAGGAGAGAAAGGCGGAGGTCGAAGGTGTTGGAATTGCAACGAAAAAACCTAGGCAGTCCCGGCACACCCACTGATAGGTATGACTGAATGAATGAAGCATTAAATATGCGGTCACTGGAATGAAAAACACTACACCTGGACAGTAGTTCTGCCAGGCCTGTTTTTTGTCTGTCAAAAGGACCCATTCCCTCCTGAAAAATTTAATTACATTCCCCTAAGAAACAATTTTGGCCCACTTTTGGATTGAAATTATTTTCTGGCAGAAACAGGTGGAATAGGGAAATGTGCAGACATGATGTGTTGATTGTACTTTTTTTATGTATTTTGTTTAGGGTAAGCAAATTCAAAACTAGTTTTAGTCAGACATTTTGCAGATTTTGAACACACATGTATACCTTAACATCTATTGGCAGGATGATGAATTTTGATCACACAAGACTAAATTTTGATCATACATGTGTGATGTCTGACTGCTATTTCAGACCCTGCATTCAATAGAAAAAGATCATGAAGATACTCAGTTCTACATACTTTATTCCTCTTTCTACATAACATGTAACATGTTTTTGCAGTTGAGATGTTACATAATATTGTTATTTTGCTGTGTTATTTCAGACTGCGATCAACTCCCTTGGGTGGTCTGACAAGTAATCAGTTAGCTGATCATTACTCCAGCTGTATCAAACTATCAACAGAAAATGTAAGTCATGTTCTGTTTTTCTGCCCCCACCCACCCCACCTATACCTAGTGCTGTGCTGATGTTTTTGCCATCATCAGTATAATTTCTTTGTTAAAGGAGAACTTGCCTGAACCTGTTTTCTGCTCTACATCTCTTCCTTGATAATTGTCCCCCGCCATGTAAGTGGGAGGGGGACTTGGAAATGCTACCTGTCCGTCCGTCCTTCCGTCCGTCCCAACCACAGGGCTCTCAAGGAGAGGCGAGCGATCACTCGCGCGCGCCTCTTGCTCGCTTGAAATAAAAAAATGGCGAGTGGTTCACCACTCGCCTGTTTTCGTCGGTCAGAATAAAATTTAATGACATCTTCAGCTGTTGCTGTCAAGTTCTTGGCTTCCAAAATATCTTGTTGTTCATCATTGGCATGTTTCATAGGTCAGAATAAAGTTTAATGTCATCTTCAGCTGTCGTAAAATTCTTGGCTTCGTAAAGATCCTGTTGTTCAGTAATTTAGGAATGCTTCCCGCCATTTCCGCTTCATGTGTTTGTGCAAAAAGTATAACCCTGTGTCGGAACGAAATTACAGATCCGTTATGGGTAGACTGGTTGCCTGCCTTGTATTTCCATACAGACACGTTTTGAGACATGGGTTATGATTTGCACAAATATAAAATCCGTCAAGCACCACGGCTCTAACCACCATGGCATCACGCCGTTTTAAACATAGTTTCCGATTTTGTTTAACATAACATCACTCTGTTTTAAACATTAGTTTCCGATTTTGAATTTCTCTCGCTGTTAAGCGGACTTTCGTCCCACGATCAAGTCCGTGCTTTTTATTGCTCTCGCGCAATTCCGGTGGGTGTCAAGCACGCCTTTTCGTTCCTGACAATTTTGTCACTGTTAGCAGGCTGTTAGCGGAAAATTGCACGATGTCGAATCCGAAAGGAAAGCCGATAGAACTATCAACGTACCTAAAAGGGGAGAGGAACCTACATCAGTGTTCCGAATTAAAGAAGACTACAACACTGTTCTGAACCGTGCATATGTGACCCACATATTCTGTAATGTACTTATAGAAGTAATTTTAGCAATTCACTCGCCTCAGGGATTTCTCAGGCGAGTGATAAAAGCACTCGCCTCACTCGCCCGAGCTTAAATGCAGGCGAGTGACGAATCACTCGCCTTCATTTTGCTCCTTGAGAGCCCTGAACCATGTTGTGAATGCGATATCTCGAGAACAATTCAACTCATCAACTTCAAACTTGGGGGGTGACGACATCAGTGAGAAGATGGCTGGGATTGTTTTTCACCAAACTGCGTTATCCAAGATGGCCACCATCGGCCATCTTAGATTCCAACCATCCCAAAAATGTTGTGAACGCGATATCTCGAGAACAGTTCAACCGATTGACTTCAAACTTGGGGGTGACTTGACATCAGTGAGAAGATGGCTGGGATTGTTTTTCACCAAACTGCGTTAACCAAGATGGCCGCCGTCAGCCATCTTAGATTCCATCCATCTCCAAAATGTTATGAACACGATATCTCGAGAACAATTCAACCGATCGACTTCAAATCTGGGGAGTGACTTCACATCAATAAGAAGATGACTGGAATTGTTTTTCACCGAACTGCGTTAACCAAGATGGCCGCCCTCGACTATATTGTTAATGAGATACAGGGTTCGCACGGCTCCTGGAAACTCCTTAAAAGTCCTAAAATTTAATTCTAGTGTTGGAAAGTCCTGGAATGTCCTAAAAAATAAAGTGATAGTCCTGGAAACTCCTTAATTTTAATCAAATCACACGAATCGAACGTTTTTGCCTGGTCAAATGTTATGATATACGTTGAAACTCCGTAAACTGTAATCAAATCAATCGAAACTATCATTGTTCATGTTGGGTGACCGGTCGTCGAACATTCATTGTCGTGACAGGTGCGCGACTTGCCGTAAAGGGAAACTGAATAAAGGGAGACTACTCACTGAGTTCGTTTGCGACATCAATGGTTAAGAGTTGTACTCGCCGTAAAGTGGTCTTCAATCACTTTTGCTAGAATTCCCGCTCAGAATTTGTTTACCGTCAATGTTGACACGCTTCGGTGAACTTTTGAACCTTGACTATGCCCCCTGGAAAATGTGTCTTCAACGAGCGCTGGCTCAGTCAACCAAATTACACCGCCTGGAACGGGGTGCAGATAAGTCCAACGCGAGGTGTAAAGTTTGTCAAAAAACGTTTGATATTTCCAATATGGGGGAGCCTGCCATTCGTAGTCACGCCAAGGGTGTTAAACACAAACAGTTACTTGAACAGAGAAAATCAGCAACTGGATTCACCATTCGAGATTTCTTTAACGGTCAACCCAAACGCTCTGAGGTCAAAAATATAAAAAAATAGTCCTTTCGATTCTGAAAATAATGATATTTTTTTCATAATTATGTGCAGTCTGGTTGGCGAGATATTGCCGTTTGAAAGGTGAAAATCGCTCTCCTGTCAATTCCAGCTGTGACGTCACGGAGGGAAGCCGTCTTGTATTCTCTATGTTAAAGCCGTATACCACAGTCGTATGTAGCTGCTGATTTCTGGAGATTTTCGGAGTATCGGGGCATCATTTTTAAACAGGGAAAATTCCCTGTTTCTTGCCATGCTAGGTGAACTGGCTTATGGGTAATTTCAGAGGTGCGATCTATCCAAGCGGTATGGTTTTCATTACAACACCCCTGCGCAAAATGAGAGAATGACTGAAAGTTCCGCGTCACTCCGTTTATTGAATGCGCTATGAAGTAGTTCGACCTAGTTTCGAATAATTTCTCTGAATTAATCTCACGACGAGCCGTTTCTAGGTGCAGATATTGAAGAATATGTCGAATGCGTTTCCTGGACAACACTTCTGCTGATATCTTGAGAGATTTTCTTCGAAAGATTGTGTTTTGTCTGTAAACTGGTCAATATGGCACAGGTCATAGTCGCGGAATATGCCCACTTCATCTTCGGTTCTGATAGCCAATGAAATACACCGAATTTACGAAAAGACGTCATGTTTTAAGATCGGCTGAACCGCACTGCCAAAATTATAGTGCAGTCCCGGTGAGAGAGTTTGAAAAGGAGAGACGAGGAGGCAGTTTCGTTTTCGTTCCATCAGTCGACTGGAGAGTTTTGACACTGTGCGAGTGTGACATTCGGACAGATCGAGGTGTGTAAAACGTTTTATACCCATCACTGAATTCATTACTTGTTTCCCGGCGCACACGTGTTAATATTATCAAATAAATGAATGTTGCAAGTTTCCGCGCTACTGCGTGACTGAAAGCATGCACATGGCATGACTGAAAGCCGCCGTTTTGTGTGCTAAGTTTGAAAACATTTCTTGCAAGGAAAACTTGATTTATTTCATCAAGCGAAAGCATCCTTTTTACTGCAATTTTCAAATTGACTGATCTTATCGTCCTGCATCATTTGTCATCCAGCAAAAGTAATGTTCCAGGACTAACTGGGATATATATCCCAATTGGGATAAAATATCGCAATTTGAATATTTTTTTCATACTTCCATATGTTCAAGCTGGCATATTGTGCTAGTAGTTCTTCTGTTCGTTTAAAGACATACAACAGTGGTTATTGATGGGAAGTATACTGCAACAACAGCATCAAAAAGTATTGCACGTAATTGCAATTGCACAGATAATAATGTCGACGAGAAAAGGTCAGCAAAATTATACAATCGTATTGTCAGTTTTGTGAAGTAGATTCTATCTTGTTTTTGGTAGTTTTGATGCCGAAATCCGACATTGCCGTTTAGTATGAAAATCGGTGAAAATATCCCAATTAGGATATATTTCAATATCCAAACTTTGATTTAATATCTTAGGTGGGATATATACCCAATCTTAATAAATTAATATCCTATCAATGCTCCCCAATCGTATATGTCGCTGGCTATGTAGGATCTTACTGATTTCAATTGAATTTTGTGTTCGGAGCGCCCAGCTCATGAATATTTAATAGTCTTATGACATCACAACCGCATTTTAACTACTTTTCTTGAGTCGGGCAGAGGGGATAGGTTCATGGACTCAAGGTTACGTCAAGGACGAGTCCATAATTCTACCCCGCATTATGGAGCCAATCTGGCGGGTGGGCGGCAACATCAGAAGATTCCCCCACAGCTTGGCGTGTGCTTCGGCTGAGCCAACCAGAAAGCACTTGTCATTACGTTCCCTTCAAAGCACTATGAAAACCTCTCGGGATCGGTCAACACGCGCCTTACTGCAAGCCGGTTAGATCCTAACAGCGACATATCCAAATGGGGAAGCCGTTAGGATTTAATTTTAATTAGATTGGATATATACCCCACTTAGTGCTTTGCTCTGACCTGTTGAAGTTGACAAAATAATTTTCCGTTTGGGCCAGGCAGTGGAGGTAAATTTATTTTTTGATGTTAATAATGGTTTTCTGTGTCTGTGATTGAATTTTTTAGTAACGTAAGGGTATTTTTTCTGTGTGCAATTGCTGAATGGATTTTAAAATAATTATTCGATGTACCGGTAGGCATACGTGTAATCTTGAAGAAGACCTATAGGCTACTTATATTATTTTCTGGTTGTCAATTGCCACACAAATAAATTATGAATATGAATCAGATTCAGTGACTTCATTCTTGTACATGTCTACAATAACAATGTCATTGAGCTTTGGCTGCAGGTTGCTGTGTGCATGAATACATAAACCATGAATGAAAGCCGATCTGCTTCCTGGGCAACAATGTTCACTATGATGCGGACACCGACCTCTGCAATATTGTAGGGTTACTACCAAAATGTTATCTTGTTTAGTTCAGATAATATACAATTTTTAATCTTCGGTGTTGTGTTCTTTATCGGGGAAAGGTAATTTCATTGGGTTGTCAAACAATTGTGATAACAGTTGAACGCCTCAACAAAATTGTTTCCATCGTCCACTGGTACCACATATGCAACTCTCATTTGCCTAGACTTTCTTTACAGTATTGATGAAGTCTCTTCAATAATTAGAGCTAAGCTTCACAAATTCACATCACGTATGCAACGAGAGACACATCAGAAATATATTGAACAGGACCAATTCCTTTCCTGTTTTTTAGCAGCCTTGGATGCTTTCATTTAAATATGCCGCGACGTTTTACTAGTTTTACTACAGATGACGGTGTTAGTATTCATTTGTGGCCTAAAGACGAGAAAATTTCTGCAAATTGGACGAAATTTGTACGCAACACGAGAGTGTGGAAAGAGGGCCCGAACCAGTACTCGTATGATTTGCTCGGCACATTTTGACAGAAAGACATCATTCGAGGACATCTACAGCGTAGCAGTTGAATTCGGGTACAAACCAAAACTAAAGAGAACAGCTATTCCAACTATCAAACGTAAGAACAATCAGAATGTGACGGCAAAGAAATCGGACAAGGAGAATCTATCACGGACATCGGCTGAACGAACCTAGCCTGCAAGCGAGGCCTCGGGCAGGGGGACGGCTGTACATGCCCTGCTCGCTCTCGCGTGGCATTTGTTGCTTGAGCACCTACAGGTTAGACTGGATGAGTCTCTATTTCATATATACACGTTTAACCATTTGTTCCAATGTGTCTTAATGTCTGTATTTGTATGTTCAATTTTATTCATTCTATGTGTGCGTTTTTAGCCAAATGTTGGCACAAACTTCACGCAAATAAATTATCTAAATTATATACTATTTAATAATAATAATAAAATGATCTTTCATAAATATATATACGTTTGATAAGTAAATAAATAAAAAACACCAATTGGAGTGAATGGCTGTAGATACAGAAGTGATAATTATACTTTCATAATCCCTTGACATTTGAGATTGTGGGAATATCATTCGATTTCAATTTAATTGAGGTAATTTGTCGAAAATTGAGCAAATGTGAATGCCGATCCACTCACCACGGCTTACTTTTCGCCATGAATGTCCAAAGTTTATTTATCAAACTATATAATTCTGAAATTGGTATTTCATGGGGATTATGGGAAAACAAACCAAATTCAAGTCGGACGTATATCAGTAGAGTTATCAACAGTTTACTGTCCATGCTGCCGAATCCCGGAGTTTATCCCTTCGAAAAGGCTGCCTCGGTCAGTAACAACAATAACAACACAGATGTGCTCGTTCGTTACATCACAGAATCGTTCTACATTCAATACAGTTTGAAATATATGGACATTTGGTCTTATAGATGACGATAATAAGGTTTCCAGTCAAGTTGCATACCAACCTGTATTCAACAAACGACCTCTCCGAATCCTGTCGTCGTCGAGTTCCACGTTGTCAGAGTGGTTGTCACTGTCAGAATCGGAGCCGTACGGCTCAAATTGATAGGGCTGAATTCCGCCGTTGGTTTGCAAACAACTGTTAATTTGCCCGTCATCATCCTCCTCTATGTCTATTTCATCTTCTTGGCGAAAAATATTTCCATCTAAGCAGCTGATATCGCTCGAATCGACATCTGAACCGGAGCTCTGACTGCACTCGCTTTCCATGTTATCCGGTGTTTTTTCTCAGGCAACTTCCCTGCGTGACGTCATCAACCCAGCTGTGAAAGTGTGGAAAAGCCCACTTTGCTCCCATATTACGTGTGTTTCTGATCAGATTAGAATTTTTTCAATATTTTTTTCATACAAAGTGAAGTATGAACTATGATTTTTAAGGATTTTTAGACCAAAAAAAATTCCGTTTGGGTTGACCTTTAACGAAGGACAGGCACCTAAAACTCCAACACAACCCAAGTCGACACCGTCAACTCTTACAACATGATCTTACGTAGTAGTTTCAAAACCATGCTTGAATAACCCGTGAAAAAGTCCTGGAAACTCCTGGAATTGCAATAAAAGTATACCTGGAAATTTGAAATTATTGACCTGGAAAACTCCTGGAATTTTGTTTTAGTGTAAGTGTATGAACCCTGGAGATATCTCAAGAACAATTCAACCGATCTACTTCAAACTTGGGATCTTAGATTCCATCCATCCCCAAAATGTTGTGAACTCCATATCTCGAGAACAATTCAACCGATCGACGTCAAATTTGGGGGGTGACTTCACATCAATAAGAAGATGACTGGAATTGATTTTCACAAAACTGCGTTAACCAAGATGGCCGCCGTCAGCCATCTTAGATTCCATCCATCTCCAAAATTTTATGAACACGATATCTCGAGAACTATTCAACCGATCGACTTCAAATCTGGGGAGTGACTTCACATCAATAAGAAGATGACTGGAATTGTCTTTCACCAAACTGCGTTAACCAAGATGGCCACTGTTGACTATATTGTTAACGAGATATCTCAAGAACAATTCAACCGATTAACTTCAGACTTAGCAGATGGCTGGGATCTCAGAAGAAAGTCACTCATTTTTCGGCACAACTATGCCACCGGATGATCTTTCTCGATCCCCGTGTCCCTTTCTTCCATAGACAATTTGCAGCATTGTCCTTCATAATTATATCTCCTTCACATCAACAACACCACACTCCTAGCAACAATTTACCATCACACAAAATATATATGGTGATTATATCCCGTGTGTGTGAGAAGCCCATTTCCAGACAAGCTTTTTGGCAGGGGACCTGCTAGCTACTCAGCTTGTTTCTTTGTGAATTGACTTGTTTTGCGGGAATAATCTATTTTATTTCGGAGATAGAGCGTTTTCATTTCGAACTAACCAACTGTAGAGCGCTCTCATTAGATACGCCAGAGTTGAGGTAAAATTATGTCGGAGCTGAGGGAGAATGATGTCCGAGTTGAGTAGAAGTACTGTTAGCATTGTGGCAAAGAGCATGTGACACTACAAATGACGTCACCTCTATGACGCCGCATGAAACAAGAACAATGTCACCACCCACAGAGTCTCGGTTTCGTGTACAAAAGTAGTGACGCCCTACGACCACTCTTCGCACAGCAAACATATCCCGAATTATCACATCGATAATCGATTGCATTATTGCTGTGAAATTCCTTATTTCACAGAGCATATATATAGTGCATAATTCTGAAGTAAAATGATGTTGAGGAGATTTCTCTTTTAATGAAGACTATGCAGAATTGGGTTGTATCCAGAGGCAGGTTTTGTATATCTTTGAAAGCCCTCAATAGTAACAAGAATTGAACAACACAAATTTCGAAGGCCTTGAAAACACCTTGAAAGATGTGACTTTCTGTTGCACATTTAAAAAGTCAATGAAACAAAGGTTTCGTGGCATGTTTTCAATGTAGAGCTGACGAATATTGAGTGCCACATCAGTGACGGCATACTTTCATGACTCTGGCCAATGGCCATGACAACTAATCTCCGAAATGCAGTCAAAATTCTATACGAATTCAGATATGACCTGGTTATTTCCATAACTCTCAAAAGTAAGATAAATATTTGCGAGAGAAATGAGCTTATCACACTAAGCATTTCACTCGTGACGATGAATATTATCTAATCAGACCTTCAGCTTCTTCATTTCGGAGCTTCATCATCTACATGTATACACAAACTCATGTGTCTGACTAACCAGTTACCACCATGGCCATGCTAACCTATAATATACCAACCGCAGCTGTTACATTGTGGTCGATCTTTCGTGTTAGGTTCTATCACTGAAACGCCTAACCATCTAGACTCCTTGTTGTATCGAGATGGACCAATTCTCCTTGTCTCAATACACTAACATGAACATGATGAAAGAACCTAGTTTATTGAAGATTATCCCATTATTCATGTTATTTCTTTGCTCCCAGTGTAATCTGGAATCCACCTTAGTTTTCTGATATTGAGTTTATAGCGTCTCTATTTGATATACATTCAAATTTGATCGCTATATAGCTGAAATATTGCTGAATGCGACGTTAAACCTTAATTCTCTTGACTTTCTCTCTGTCTTACATTCATATTTAAAATGAAATCTTCTATTTGAATGCATAAAGTCCATGTTATTTTCTCCATACTCAGTGTTTATGTTCCAAATGCAGTATAGATCCAGAATTCGAAATAATTAGCCTATTACGCGGTCTCCTGCTTTGTCTTGATTTAGTAATACAGAAAGACGTTTAATTCATGAATTTCACGTCACGTTATGAAACCATGACATTCAGAATGCAGTGACTTACTACTGAGTATAATTTGTGTATGAATGAAATTGTTAAATCATATGTTCATTGTTTTACAGAAAATCAACGCAAAGAATGCCTTTGGACTTCACTTGATAGACTATATGTCTGAACTGTTGAAGAGGAAAGAGTTGGAGAATTTCCAGGTTTGTATGTCACATGCTGTGTCTCTCTGTTTTACATGCAGAAGTGCAAAATTATCTATACACATCGTATTTCAGGGTTGTGCCAGATATTAATTTATTTTCATTTATCATTTGGGGTCATTCACAAGAATGCTTCTCACAGTAACAATCTTTTTCTCACGTTTTTAATATCAGACTGATATAGGATTTCAGTTTCTGTTGCAGTCCAGATGAAAGAAACATCTGAAAATAGGTTGAATTTCTGTAAAAAAGTTAAAAAAATTGTGTTCACTGCAATATCCATATTTCTTTCCAGGTGGCCAGTTCTACTTTAGATGCCAGTGCTAAGATCTATGCAGGACGAGTCGACGCTGTTCACGCAGAGACGTACAAAGTTCTCAGTGGTCTGGGCCGAGGGGCTGAGAAAGAAAATGACCAACAGAATGGTTAGTGAGTTAATAACAAAATAGGATAAGTTCTGGGACTTCATATGTACATGTATAATCTTAGCAAATTAATATCATATCATTGCCCCACATGTGGGGTTCCCGGGTGTAAAAAACAATAGGACCCTGAGGGGTGTCCGGGTGTGAAAAGGAATATAGGATCCAATGTTGTGATATAATTGAAATATAATTGAAAGCGACATTAAATCAATTCACTCAATCACTCACTCCCATCAATGCTCCCCAATCATATATGTCGCTATATAGGATCTTAGTGCTTATGCCATGAATATTTAATAGTCTTATTATATCACTGCCATATTTGGACTAATCCACTAGAAGTCAGAAAGGGGGAGGAGAGAATAGGGTCACCATCATCGTTTACCCCGAGGTTAATACCAAAGACCAGTCCTATCTCGCACTATGGCGCGACAATGGCTGGAATGCGATAACATCGAGAGATCCCACTGAGAACCCTGATTCGGCTGAGCCAACCAAAATGCCCCTACCGTTAATGTCCCCTTCAAAGCACTATGTCATCGTGATGCGTTGTTGCTCGAGTTACTGCAAGCGGGTTAAATCATACAAGCGACATATCCAAATTGGGGGAGCAGATAGGATTCAATTACATGAACATGTATCATGTGTGCACAAATTTCTGAATTCCAAACATGAGCTAGACCATCTAGCCAATACCAAAGCATTATCCCAGCCTTGATTTGCTCTCTAGCTGTGGACATTGAGCCTTACAAGGTCAGATTCTGCCCAAAAAACGACAATTACTCGATGACCATCATGTCTGAAAAATAATCGTGTTTTCAAAATATCCTCCACAATTGTATCTCATCATGGTGGTGACCAGAATACAAAGATAATGAATCTGGCACCTGTTGGAATACTTTAGCCCTGACATGCCTGATGCTGAGGGGTTCTTGTTTCCATAATCTAATGACTGTCCGTATTCCTTTACATTATTTGTTGATGTAGATGAGGAGATGGCTGAGGGAGAAGATGAGGATGGACATCAGAAGAAAAAGAAACGGGTATGAATAACGTGATTTAATCTCAAAATTTGAGGAGATAACTCTCCCGAAATTGAGATACCTTCTGGTCAAAATGCACATGATATCGGGACGTCTGGTTGCTCATTCGTCTGTAAGATATATTTCATGCATTTGTTGATGCTCTCATACTAAATGAGAAGAATGCTTCGTGTGACAGTGTTTCGTAATTGCTATACTGAATGAAGCCTGTGCACCAGGTTTTCTGAAGCGAATCAAACAAAGGGTGTTACACCGGCAAAAGGAGGTAACACCCCTGATAATGAGAGAATGGAATATTTGTGGTTAAATTTTTTTTTGTATATATGGTGTTGGGTAGCATGTCTGAGCTGCCGATAAATTAATCGTTTCTTTGATATTTTTATTCTCAGTCAAGGAACAGTAAAACGATAGAGACCAACCTGAAAAATATCAACGTGAACAAGTTTGATTTAGAATTTGAGGTGAGTGAAGTTTTTCTTATATTCTGGTAAAACAGATGAATATTACAGTCATCTCTATGAAGTCGTGATGTTAACCATATTTTATGAAATATATTCCTGGGCTGTTTAACTTTTCTTATTAGAAATAGCTTGTTTTGAAGCTGCCGATGATGAAAAATGTTGGGAAATCGGTTTGCACCAAGAAGAAAACAAAATAATTTCTTTCTTTAAACAAAAAAATGAATTAGATACAACATCATTCATTCTTATCTCGCCTTACGAAGTAAAGGGGAGATATTGTGAGAGGGGGAAAGAGGATGTCGTCGTCGGTGTCGGCGTCGGTGTCGGTGTCGGTGTCCCCTGCCTGGAAATGAATGGGTTTTTGGTTTAGCAAGTTAAAAAAAATCTAGAAAAATTAGAAAAAATATAAAAAAAATATAAAAAATGTGGGGGGTGGGTATGCCACCTGGGGGTACTACCCCTGGGGTACTCTAATGTTAAAATCCCTATGAATGAGTTTTGCGTTTAGCTGAAGTGCACATGTACATCTGTACTTGGAAAGTTTCTTGCAGTTGTCAGCTGTCATTGGATGATTATGAAACTTGGTACACATGTTTCTTATGATAAGAGGATGTACCTGTGCTATTTTTGAGAAGAAATATTAATTTTTCTCAAAATTATGGCAAATGAAGAGTTTTCTGTTTAGGTAAATTGTACATGTAGGCCTCTACATGTATACATATACATCTACATGGTAACTTTGCTCCAGTTGTCAGCTGTCATTGGATGATTATGAAACTTGGTACACATGTTTCTTATGATTAGAGGATGTACCTGTGCTATTTTTGACAAGAAATATTAATTTTTCTCCAAATTATGGCAAATGAAGAGTTTTCTGTTTAGGTAAATTGTACATATACATGTCCATGGTAAGTTTGCTCCAGTTGTTAGCTGTCATTGGATGATTATGAAACTTGGTACACATGTTTCTTATATTTCTTATGATAAGAGGATGTACCTGTGCTATTTTTGACAAGAAATATTAATTTTTCTCCAAATTATGGCAAATGAAGAGTTTTCTGTTTAGGTAAATTGTACATGTAGGCCTCTACATGTATACATATACATGTACATGATAAGTTTGCTGCAGTTGTCAGCTCTCATTGGATGATTACGAAACTTGGTACAAATGTTTCTTATGATTGGAGGATTTACTTGTGCTATTTTTGAGATGAAATATTAATTTTTCTCCAAATTATGGCAACTGATTGAGTTTTGCGTTTAGCTGAAGTGCACATGTACATCTGTACACCACAGTTTGCTGCAGTTGTCAGCTGTCATTGAATGGTTATGAAACTTGGTACACATGTTTCTTATGATTAAAAGATGTACCTGTGATATTTAGGAGATGAAATATTAATTTTTGTTCAAATTTTGAGGGTTTTGTCTTAATCTGCCAATAATAATGCACATGTATATACATGTACACGGAAAGTTTTCTGAAGCTGTCAGCTTTCATTGGATGAGTTTGACACTTGCTACCCAAGTTCAATGTGATTCAAAGATGTGCATGTGCTATTTAAGAAATATGACATTAAATATGAAATTTTTTCCTAATTATTGCAGTTTAGACTTTGTATCTTTCCATTGATAAGGTTTTTGTTGGGCAAAAATTTACAGGTAGATCTGTACATGGAAAGTTTGTTGAACCTTTCGTGGGATGATTATAAAACTTGATGGACATGTTTCATGTTTTCCTAGGTCACAGCTCTCCCGCAGTAATCCCACACGGGACTGACCTATCCAGCAGTAATCCCAAATGGCATTAGCCTATCCAGCAGTATTGCCATACGGGACTGACCTATCCAGCTGTAATCCCAAACGGAAATCAACTATCCAGCAGTAATCCCAGACTGAACTGGTCTATCCAGCAGTAATCCAATTTGGGACTGGCCTATTCAGCAGTAATCTCACACAGGACTGACCTATCCAGCAGTAATCTCAATGGCACTGGCCTATCCAGCAGTAATGCCACACGGGACTGACATATCCAGCAGTAATCCCAGACTGGACTGGCCTATCCTGAAGTAATCCAACATGGGACTGGTCTATCCAGCAGTAATTTCACACAGGACTGGCTTATGCAGCAGTAATCTCTCATGGGACTGACCTATCCAGATGTAATATGACACTGGATTGCAATTTGCAGCAGTAATCCCACACAGGTTTAGCCTATCCAGCAGTAATCCCACACGGGACTGGCCTCCTCAGCCATAATCCCACACAGGATTGCCGTATGCAGCAGTAATCCCACACGGGACTGTCCTATCCAGCATTAATCCCATACGAGACTCATCTATCCAGCAGTAATCCCAGACAGGACTGGCCTATCCAGCAGTAATCCCACTTGGGACTGGACTATCCAGCAGTAATCCCACTTGGGACTGGACTATCCAGCAGTAATCCCACAGGTGACGACTATCCATCAGTAATAACATGGGACTGGTCCACCCAGTGGTAATCCTACATAGGACTGGCCTATCCAGCAGTAATCTCACATGGGACTGAACTATGTACCAGTAATCCGACAGCACTGACCTATCCATCCTACATGGGATTAACTTTTGCCAGTAATCCTTCATGGGACTGATGTTATTGTCTGTACCAGATAATCTATTCCAGACATTATTGTCTGTACCACATCACCTATTCCAGACCTTATTGTTTGCTCTACATGTATGCTTTCAATACTGCTGCACCTTTGGCGGATGACCCCGCAAGGCGAGATGTTGGGGTTCTCAGAACGCTTGTTAATGAATAGTTGAAATGAATAACCATTGTACTAAGGTTTTTATTCAGAAAAAAAACTGTGTTGGTTGGGGAGAACCGGGGTGGAGGGAGTCACTTACAAATTACACCCATCGCCCTTAGTCTACCCAAAGAAAAAATATCAGGTGCCTTCGGGCTCCCAGATACCTTTTTTATCTGCAACAACTCCGTATAACAGAATATTCATTGCAACAACGAAGTTAACAAAAGAATGTTCCTTAATCTTTGATTTTCAGAACAGTAAATTCAGAACAATGAGACAGTATTCACTGTCCGTATTCACTGTCCGTATTCATTGTCAGTATTCGCTGTCCGCATTCGCTGTCTGTATTCGCTGTCCATATTCTCTTTCAGTATTCACTGTCCGTATTCACTCCCACTGCCAGTATTCACTGTCCGTATTCATTGCCAGTATTCACTGTCCGTATTCACTGTCAGTATTCACTGTCGGTATTCACTGCCTGTATTCATTGTCGGTATCCAAGAGGGCTCTCCATATTAGTGATATTTTCTGTTTTGTATAGGTTGACCCGTTGTTCCAAGTCATGTCGGCAGCGTTTGACGAGGGCGGCACCAGTGGTCTCCTCTTAAATCAGCTGAGGTGTCTGGACGACACGTCTTCCCTCGTCCTCGACTCTAACACCACCATGATCGGAGTGACGTCAGAAACGAGCCCAGACCATGGCAGGCAACACATTGATCTGTCTGAAATAAAAGGTGAATTTTATGAACTTTAAAGGATGATGTTTGTGTTTATGACCAGTAATGGTTATTTCCTGATGACGCAATGTGATAAAAACATTGGCCATGTCTCCATTAGACATGAGTGGCAGCCATATATCTTATATCGTCCCAGTGTTCAATATCTTTCATTCTTGGAGTAAATTGACTAGGATGGTTTATCAGACCAAATAATAAACATTGATAATGTAGTGATTTCATGTTAAAGCTGCTAAGTGGTTTCTATTTGCTGTCTGTAAGTGAGAGAAACTTAAGTGGAAAGTCCATTTCACCTGCGTGGGAAATTTTTCTCATTTACCAAAAATAAAAAATGCTGTTAAAATTTACAATCGGTGTCAATATGAAAACCCTGTCTCCTTGATCACATCCTGATTTGGAGTGCTTCAGTATCGCTTCATTGCATTGCACAGCACATGAAAGCACAACTATTTTCTTAATGCAAGGGAGGTAATCAGTGTCACTTTCCTCTGTCAAAAAGGAGTCTTGTGCATATTTTGAAACATCTTTTTATCTATCACATCAGCATTAAACTGAATGATGTTTTGCATTTTCTTAAAGGAATAGACAACCTTTGATAAGCGTATATTGCAAATGAAAGAACAATTCCAGGAGTGTCCAAAACGATTTTTATTTCAATTTTGCAATTTTTTTCAACCGAATAAGAAGCCGTCAATGATAAATTCTGTGGCTTGTAAGGGCGCCGCCATTACGGCAAGTTTAGTGACATCACTGGGCCGCAGAACACTGCAGTGAACTGGGAGGAAACACAGTTTGCCATGCACTGGAATAATCGCAGCCCAATAGGCCAGCAGGTGTGGATACATTCTTGTATTCTGTACCCTGTAAATACTGGCTAATGTTTGTACAATAACAATGATCTTATCCTTGTTGAGAAATCGGGGTTGATCTGTCGTCTAGACTGTCTAAGTGTCAAAAAAAACCACAGCATCGAGTTGTCTGATAAAATATGCTTTCGTTATAGGCTAATACTTTTCAGCTGATCACTATACGCCAACATGCGTCAACATAATTCAGCAGTAACTCACTGAGATTGTTTAATGTAACCGAAATTGGGAATAATTCTGATTTCTGTGTTACCAATTCAAAGAATCGAGCCTCAACAAAGACCGGCACTCAGCCAGAAAACGAAACTAAATCTGCCTTAGCTGGAGGCTCATTTCTCCGGGAAAAGATTGTCCGGAGATTTTTCTCACCGTTGAACTGTTACCGAAAGAAACTGTTCAGCATGACACGGCCATTAAACACCCACCCAAATATCTAGCGTGCGAGAAAATTTATCTGAGAAAGTTTATGGAATAAATCCTTGTCAGCTAATGTCAGCACTTGCACATGTGCTCGTCTGATCGTTTCCTAACAGGACATCTCACAACAGAGCCGACTAAACGAAATCCGCGACCCGGCCGGCTTCTACGGTATATACATTGTACATCCTCGACCGATTTCTACGGTAGATCGTCTTCAATGGGCTCGAACACGCCTGACACTTCTTGTATCCCTCGACACTGCCCCCAAGCAGCGTAGATGAAAGCATGGTTTCGCCCAGCCAGCCATTGTCATCAGTCAGGTTAAAACTCCAGGAAATGCAAGGCGTCGGATACTTGGAAAAAGTTGAAAATCACTTGCTGCCATGTTTGCTCTCTGGCCCATTGACGTCATGAGCTAGTTGTCACGTGAACATCACTCGGCCGCTCATTGGTTAAACCATAAAGATGGCATAAAGATGGCGGCTCCCTTCATTCAACACATCTGGTTATTTTCCCAATGTTTGGGAGTATTTTTCTTCGTTAGAAAGAATCTCAAAAATAGGAAAAAAATATTTTTGGGCACAGTTTGGATTGTTCTTTCAGTCGCAGTTTACGTTTGCCAAATGTTGTCTATTCCTTTGAAACACATATAAAAAAAAAATAGAAAAAAGCTCACTGGGCTGTTTTCAGAAGCCTTTATACTTAACCTTTCATCAGTCTTGGTTTTCTTCCACAGATGCATTCAAGGGTGTGGACCTGAACAGTTTGAAGATTTGTCCAGCCTTTGCCGAGTTCAAGTTTACAGACTGGGACCAGACAGAACAGGTTTGTTATCAAATATACAAGGTGGATTACTTGGAAGATCCTTCTCTTGTCATTATTACGAATGAATAGGACAGCTTCCTAAACCACCATAGAGGAGTTTTTCCTGTGTAATCTCACTAAATAGATTATGGATTTTTGTATTTTTTTGTTTGTAGTTTTTTGTCATACAATGAGATTTTTCTTTCACTTAAATTTAATTTTTTTCAAACAGGATTTCCTGGGTAATAAACTGGGGTCGTCAGACCATGCGTTTGATGTGAACGCCGAACCAGAACCTCTTCCAGAGGATCCGGACGATGATGGAGGCTTCATGGGAGGGGAGGATTTTAATGACCCTGCTGATGGAGGGTTCAGCGATAGTGAAGAAATCCATAGAGGTGAGCGTTGGAGACTAGACAGTCTGAGTATCAATTCACAGTATGCAATGTGTATTTCTGTCATTAGGTCACAAACAGTTAATTATTTGGTTCTCAGAAATGCCACCCCCCCCCCCCCACTTTAATTATTTTCACTCCATTTGAAGTAGGGAAAAAATATCATAGTGGATGGTTCACAGGAACCGCTCGCATTTATCAAGAAATTGCCACTGAAAACTTTTGTTTCTCCTGATTTTAATATCAGGGGTTCATAGAAGTCAAATTTTACAGCCATTAATAGGCTGTAAAATTCACTCAAAGAAACCCAATAGAGTCATGGTAAACAATTCAGGCAAAATGCTAATGAATATGTGTAGAATGTGAATATGTGTAGAATATTACACATTGAGGGTACAATTCTAGAAAAACTGAATACTGATTGGACAAAAACTCAATTCAGCGAGGAAAAAGACTGAATATTGTGACATCTACGAACTCCTGAAAATGTGTGTAAAAATAACTCTTAGTCAATGAAATTTTGCGACAAGATTGAAGAACAATGATTGGCCGAGATGTCATCAGGGCTATTCCAGAAAAAAAGGTATGGGGGGGGCGGATGGCAGAATTTTTTACTACCCACCACCCATAGAAATGAATTTACTGCCACAACAAGGACCCACAGAATTCAATTATCTATGCATCCCACCACCCATAGAAAGAAAAAAGAAACGAAAACAAAAAATTTCCCCTCCGCATTGAAGTATTAACATCATTTACATCTCTCCTTGGGCCACTTTTTTCGATTTTTTGCGTTTTGGTTCATCATCATCATCATTTGCTGCTGATGCTGCCAGATCAACAGGTTCGGAGTTATTCACTGTGACCGTGCCAACAGTGTCAACTGCTTTTTTGAAGCATAAAAAAAGGTCCCAGTTTTTTTCAAACACTTCGTTGCGGAGAAATCAAAGTTCTTCATCATTCAGATTTTTGAGTTGATCCATAACGTTGAAACCACTGCTTTGAAAATTATCTACGTGTGCCACTAAATTGAATGAATTTAACAAAATTCTGATGGATTCCGTAATGAATTTGATGCTCAACAGTCATGCCAGTCAAACGGACTGTCAGCAAGGTCGAAAGAAAAGGTTGGACACCATTACATTTCGTCTAAATTTGATATGATCATCATCAGGATAAAGAGGTGAAGGAAGTATCATATTGCATTTACCATGTTAATGAAAATGACAGATTTGATAACGAGAAAATTGAGGACCAAGATTGTGAGCATAATAGGTATGTACAATCAATTGGTACTGAACTGTGCTACTTAAAATAAACATTAAAGAAAATTTTTGGCACGTATTCATGATTGCAGAATGACCACATCCTCATGGTAGGCTACATGCTATTAAGAAAAATAATTGAAATGATCACAATATATTCTTTAAAATTGAAGAATGTAGTTGAAACTCCCCAGATTTATCAAATCAATTTCCAAATGCAGTGAGTACTGAATAGGTCTTCTTCAGATCATAAGGTCATAAGCATACCTACATTACTAACAGCTTGAAAAAAAACAAAAAACAAAACAAAACAAAAACAGAGGTATAAAATGGTTGCTGTGTTAAATCCCACCAGGATCCCACTCACATCGATCTTATTGATTCATTTAAAAAATCAGTGGAAAAAACAATTTATACTTTATTCTGAAACATTTGCTGTTTTTAAATCACAAATTTTGCTGTCTTCAAATCAGCATCAACCAGACTCCCAGTTTGATTTCAGCTGGATGTATCAGAGAAACCCACAAAAAAAATCGTTTGCACAGGCTCACATGGCTGAACTGGCAAGGAGCACTGCAAATCCATTTCTAGTATGGTCCATAGATTCAATAATGGGGTATATCCTTGTCAAATTAAAAAATTTGAATCCTTTATTACATTTTGTACAACACTCAACTTGTTGGCCATCCAGCATTATGTTTCATCAAGTATAAAACAATTACTTGGCTCAGATCGCGAATGGAATCAAGCTGAAGTAAAACTGGAAATCCCCTTGTGGAATGTGACCTTTGTTACCTCCTCACAAAGAAGAGCTTCTTCGGGAACCCTTCTTTTTCTTTATTCTGTGCATTTTGAAAGGGGTGTCAAAGGTTCCCGATATACGAAGAGTGATGTCACCACAAATTTTCCCGCCTTTTTAGCGAAGAGACAAAGAGCAACAACAACAACTTGCAAACAAAGAATGAAATTGCCGTTTTTAGGATTGTTCGGGATTTTAAAATCAAGCAGAGGGATGGGTCTCTCTGAATAAAGCTAGGTAGGGGTGTGATTGACACCATTGGTTTTATTTACCCACCACCCATAGAATCCATTTCTTTATTGAACCTACCACCCACAGAATTGGATTTCATTTTAACACTACCACCCATAGAAAAAAAAAAGACTTGTCATCCGCCCCCCCCCCCATGCCTTTTTTTCTGGAATAGCCCTCAGAGAAATGCAACTGACCAGTTTTGGCAATGCACAGATAAAGGGAGATAATTCTGCAAACTTTCTGCTTGCTATGCACAGCAACTTCTGTGCATCTTCTGTCGTCTGAACAGGATATTAACTTGAATGGATGGCATTGGACCACCCGGGCCTCGTTTCGAATGGGAATGATCATTTCGCTAACGATCGTGAGAAAGGGACAGTGATACTTCCTTGGACTTTATGCCCTGTGGAGAATTCACAATTGACAGATCGTCAAGAATTTGTTGACTTGGCATTTTCTGGCAAAGATCAGTTTGACTTGAGTGTTTTGCCAGCAGAGTTGATTGAAAATATCGGTTGGATTCGAATGTTTGTCTATTGATTTAAATACAGGTATTCTTTTTATAACAGAACTTTTACCAAGCAAAAGCATGTATTAAACATAAAGGGGCCTACTCATAAAAACTGCTATGGGCAGTATTGATGTTGTTGGACATTTGGAGAGGGGTAAAATATAAAATAATAAAAAATTGCCGCCTGCAGCATTCATTCAAAAGGCATTGCCTGAGAACAATTTAGTCGTTTTTGTGTGGCCTTAATGGACGGTCATGATATGAACAGAGTACTGATTGATAGTTAGTTACTGTATGGTTCTTGCAGAAATTTTGCAAACTATAATATGTGAACCTCAAGATTGTATACCTGAGGTATACCCTCTGATTGCATTGGGGTTGAAAATGCAGTGTGCAGCTTTTGTGCACATGGCTGTCGGCCAATCATCATCATCCGTTACTAAGTGGATCGCAGTGGGCTTTCGTCTGTTTGGTAACACTTGCAGAACTGTTTGGTTACTGAGCAGTTGCTACATCTCACTGATGATTGACAGATCCTGTTGTCATAGCGTACAGCTATTTCACACCTCACTTATCACCACATGGTCCAGGCTCACTCTGGATTATAGTTGTCATTGACAACTGGCAGAGACGAATCAGATATCCCCTTTAAAGACTAGGTAATATGCTTTCATACACCAATACACATTTTGGTAACTTAAATTTGTGAATGTTTATGAGGGATGGAAACCATGTGCTTCGCTATCTACCCTATTTCTTATAATTTTTCAAACAGCATTTTTAGGATTAGAAGTAGAAAAAGACATCATTATATCGACTGAGGCTAAATACTGTGGCATGGATATGTTATTCATCCCAAGAACTAAAAATATAGCTAGTGAAATTTATAGAATGTTAGCAGAATTTCTGTCCACAGATGCCTTGAGTTTTGCTGTCTGAATAATTAGAAGAGGGTATAAACACACGAAAAGCTGTTACAAAGGCTATCCACATGACCCATAGCAACCCAGTCCACGATCGCATGGTGATCAATAGACCGTGAAACATATGTGGTAGTAATTGCATGTGTATACATTTTGAGATTGTTCATTCTGACTACAATTTTGTTACTAATACTGTGCCTTGATTTTTTCCCAGATGGGAATTATGATGGTGGGCAGACGAAAGAGCATATATTCATGAAAGATGGGAAAGAGGCTACGCTGGTAGAAAAAACACTGAGCAGTTTACGGTAATGTCTCCATTGTTGTTGTATAACCTGCATTATCAAATAATTAGAATAAAGCTGTCCGCTAAGGTTAGTAAATTACTATTCACACCAGGAGCCACCCACTTATGACCAAACTCTTGTTAAAGTTCTCTCCAGGGTACTCCGACTAGTCTCACACCACTGAACCGGCATTAAGGTGCTTCAGGACTCAAAACTTTGTCCGGTGACCTACCATTATATTTATACTGCTGATACCTGGGGTGTTGCCAAGCAAAATAACGTTGAAAAACATTGGGGTCTTTGATCTAGATTTTTGTGTATACGCGTCCAAAAACCACCTTGTCCGTAGATTTGGGACAAAATCAGGCTAAATTCATTTTGCTCATATAAATATATATCTTTTTTAGTACTGATTCTCCTACATTGTGTCGTTAAATTTATGAAATAAAAACATGGTGCCTTCGATCTATTTTTTATTGTACAAAGCTTTGAACACCCATATCCCCATTATCTTCAAAGATCTTTGACGTCAATTGTTTCCCCTCGCTAGCCTATTTTGTGTCGGAGGAGGAAAATGACGTTACGCTGTATGTTGTTTGAGTCCTGAACCACCTTAAACCAAATCCCCCCTCAAACTGACTGTCACCACATGAGCGAAATATTCTTGGGTGCAACATTAAACCAAACTCCCTCCCCCTCCCCCCATTGTTAAAATTTTAACAGGAAAGTATCAGCTCTCTAGCTTTAATATTTCTGACAAACTGGATGTATATTCTGCATATTTTAATATGTTTGTTGCGGAACACTTCATTCACATTGGGGCTGTTCCAGAAAATGTTACATGGGATGCAGGGAAGACACCTTTTTTTTACCCTAATCACCCTATCTTCCTACTTTTAAATGACTGTATACCACCAGCCACACATATACCATAGCAATGAAAAATCTTCCCCATCCCATGTTCTGGAACAGCCCTTAAAACATCTCAGATTTAATGTTTAAGTGTTCTGTAGCTTACCTGTACATTTAGGTTTTATTGTTACCCTATTCCAGGCATGGGACTGTAGGATCATTAATACAAGTGTTGGCCGCAGAGCCGTCGGACTACTCTTACTTTAATACCCACTTACTGAGGACATGGGCTGGACCATCACACTGGAGACTGAGACCTCTATCCAAAGGTAAGCACAGAATTTCATTAGCAGGAAACAGAAGTGGATTTGCAGTACCCTGCTACCATCAGTAATAACTCATGTTGCCTGTAAGAGCAAAAGAAAAAAATGATTAGCATACCTGCAGTAATTCCTCTAATAATTCAATCACAGGAAGTGGAATTGCCCAGCATGGAATCTGAGGTGATCAAATTTATTAGAATGAGAATGGTCCAAAATCATGCAGATAATCCATTATTTCTTTGTTATTCATTGATTTTTAGAGACTGATTAAATTTATTAGAACAGCTGATTGAATTTTGCCCCCAAAATGGAAATATCAGCCTATATACTTCATTTGGTTTCTTTTGAAGTATTTTGTCTCCTGGTAGCTTTTGAAAAGTGCTTCAGAGTTGGTATCTCAAGACCGGCCGTTTTCAGAAATGAAATCCGCATCGCTTATCTGCCCTTGTTTGACGCTGGTTTGTGACGTCACATCAGACCACCTGGCCGGGCCTCAATACTTGTAATGTTCAGTTCCGGGCGGCTGGTCTGACGTGACGTCACAATCAAGGAAAGATAAGCGATGACGTTTTTGTAAATCTGAATTAAGCTGTGCTAGGAGTACCAACTTTTAAAACAATTCTAGCAGACAAGATAATTCATATTTCACCAAGTGAAGTAGATAGACTGGTATTTCTATCATTATTCAACTTACGTAAAATGTAAAAAGGAGCAGTGCTGGAATGCTACAATTTATAATGGCATATTATATTTTATATATATATCTCTCTGAATCCAAAGTTGTTGAAAAAAATGACGAATGTGAGCAGTACACAGAATTTTCTTCATGCTTATGTTTTTGCAGATCCATCCCATATCAGCACATTAGAAAAAACGCAGCGGAAAAAGAAGCCACCATTCCGGATAAGCTATGATGACAGTGTTGAGTTTGAGAAGCTCTTCAAACAGTCCAAAGCTACAACTCTGACCAAAGCCACTCTAAAAAAATATGACACCTCACGAACTACACTTCCAAAAGATCTACATTATGATGTGGACAAACTGTTCAGGTTGTTCAACAAGCCAAAAATCATGGTGAGATTATGAACAGGATACATAACAAAATGCTGTAAATGTCGCCTTGACACATTAACATATCAAAGTAGAAAGGATTAATGTACATGGGTTGACACCTCACGAACACGGGTGGGGAGAAATTTGGTATAAACAGGTTTCATACACTACGGTAATTTCCCTAATAATTCACGATGCAGTGATGAAACTCGCAACTCCAAAAATTGACTACTTTCGAATTATTTGTCGCGCTAATTCCAGAAAAACGCTTACGTTCGAATTATATGTTACGCTGATTTTCACGGAAGATCCAAAATGGCGGACTGCTTCACCAGGATCGTTGTGATCTATTGATAACCATGTATTATGTTTGATATCTCTATAGTTCATTTAAAAGACTCTGGGACCCAGGGCTCACGAAACCCAGTCGACAACTCGCCAAAGGCGACTAAAAAATGACAACTGGCGACTGAATTGTTCAGTTACTTGCCCAATGTGTCGATTAAAAATAGAGAAAATCGCCAAAGTGTGCGAGTGAATTTTTGTTACATGAAGTGTTTAGTCGCCAAAGTAATTTTGTGTTTAGTTTATCAGGCAGCGAAATCCGAGCAGGCCGAAAATGTACAGGAAATAATGACAGAGAATAATGCCGACGAAAAACAGACATGGGGAAATCCTAGTCTATTTACAGACCGCACATGGTCTGATGTAATATCTGAGATACCTCACCTAATTATATTTTGACTGGGCACGTGGAACCATGTGCAGGCTGGCATGGACGAGTCTATTTTGCGTGACACAATAAGATCATGAAAAGGTAATTTGCGACCCGCTGACTGTTCTCAGCCAATGAAATCATCATAGTAAAACTTAACGTAAACAAATTTTATGAAACAAACTTGGCGGGAATTTGCAAGGTCAAGAGTTGAAACGGCTTGTCCCATTCCAGTGCAAAGAGGTGATACGCCTAAAAGCACGACATGTGCGTTTTGACTTAAGTGTCGCTTCTAAAACAATTGGTAGTCAAGTTACACCAGCTCAGTAATTTGGTTAAAAGTTTGCAGAGAAGTGGTTGGAACTTTCGTTTCATCTGACCGACTTTTCATTCTGGCCATTTCGGATTTGCGTAATCGACACACCAATGATCGTTTCGTTCACACAGACTGTCGAGACGAGGGTACCCTGCATATGTTTTTTTTGTTTCTCTCTTTTCTTTTTTCAAACTAACAATGGATTATCATGTTGTTGGAAACAAGTCCGTCATTTTATTACATGGAAACGTTGTTCTGGATTGGCGAGTGAATAAAACACCAACATCAATGTCTATTGACATTTCCCCGTAGCTCAAATGAAATACTCAACTGATCCCGTGTTGCAGCCAAAATGTATGGGGCACGTTATGCAGGTCTGGAGAAATGAAATAATGGCTCCCTCGACAAAGCAGTTGTGCACATACTAACTATTACGCTGAAGCCCTGACAGGGACAAACAGAGGGAAACATTTATATCTTTGTTCTACCATATCATCTGTTTATTAAAGAAAATGAGACATCGGAAATATCATTCAAGTTGCCGTTAAATTATTTTCTATTGATCAAGTAGGTGCCCCAAAATGGCCAGTTGACGGGCATTTTCGCCTCCAACCTCCGGCTAATGAGAACCCGGTTAGTGACTTCCGATCATAGTTCTATGATATGAAGAATTCGCAATAACAAAACCTGAACTTTTTTATTTTATTTCTGTGTCAACGGGTATACAGAAATTATTCTTGGTAACAAATTATTCTTAGTAACATATTCACTCCGCGACGAAAACGGGAGTGTTCAAATTTATTGTTTCATGGGGATATGAAAATTGCTCCCGTTTTCGTTGTATTAGGATGGAGAAAATCACGACAGTGGAAAAATCGGCCGTTTTCGAATTAAATTTGGAAGGTGAATTATTAGGGAAATTACCGATAAGCCCTGAAAATCACGATAAATTTCAAGGCCTTGAAAAATACAAGATTGTGCTGGAGATCTTGAAAATGGGAATTCACTTCAATTGTCAAGTTGTAGTTCAAAGTAAAATTAACCTCATGACAGCAAAATAGTCTTTAATCATCCAAAAAGAATTTCCAAATCTATTCGAAAGACGATGTATGAACAATTTGTTGAGACAACACTCATACTCATGTTTAATTAAAAAATGTTTAATTAAAAAAAACAAAAAACAAAAAAATTCATCTGTATAGCTTCAATCACACTGGAAGGATTATGCCTTGAAAACAGAAAATATTACCTTGAAAATTGAAAGCTTGAAGGTGTACCAACCCTGGTACCCTGGTATGAACATAAGTTTATTTCACATGTATTTCTTTCCAGGAACAACCTTAAGCTGTATTTCCAATGACCAGTATCAAGTTACATTATTTATGCTGATAACTTTTAAAATTGCGCTTTTGATCTATGAGACATGCATTTAATGGACCAGACATCGACCAACAGTTCCTGTCCCGCTGAAGTCAAACTGCATGGACCTAAGATGGCCCTTTATTCTCCTAAGGGGTGAACTTGTTAATCATTTCTATTGGTAATTTGTACTAAATTTCGCCGCTTTGTCTCCAAAACGACTCCTTGTTATATTCAGTTGGAATTTACCAACAGGGAGTTAACGAGATCTTTTTATTCCCTGCAGGTGAAGCGACAGTCACCATGTGCAGAATCTCTTGATGACGGGATAGAGAACTACGATTATGAGAATGCCAATGACCGGGAGAACTACTGTCCCGCTGATGATGTAAGACTGCTATCCTCGACAGAAATTTGGATCACAAATTTATATATTTTATCATCATGAATAGGATTCTGCTAGCCCATAATTCACTCATTCCGAACTGCCGTGGCTAGAACATTGACCAGAATTTGTAATATTCTGGACTTCTGGTGCATGTTTTCTGGTGGTTTACATGTACGA
Organism: Hanleya hanleyi; assembly: GCA_036873755.1. Classification (NCBI taxonomy): domain Eukaryota; kingdom Metazoa; phylum Mollusca; class Polyplacophora; order Lepidopleurida; family Hanleyidae; genus Hanleya; species Hanleya hanleyi. The sequence goes on along the minus strand of JAVTVY010019431.1, from coordinate 7,160 downwards.
GTGCTCATTCACCCCCATGGCTCATTCACCCCCATGGGTTCATTCACCCCCATGGGTTAGTTTATAGCGATAGGGAGATCGCGTGCCCTTTCTATGCTACTCATCGCGCACTACTCATCGCGCATGCGCAGTCGACCCATTCTACTGTAGGGCGCAAGCCTGGCCCATGGAACAGGCCTCAGAGTGCTCCTATATTTCCTATATTTTTCAGATTCTCCTATATTTTCCTATATTTGTTCAAAACCTATATCTCCTATATTTTTGCAAAAGTTAACTGAAAATAATCAGTTTCCACCTTGCTGTCGCTCTTGTTTTGTCTGTTATAAGGTAACGGATAAACTGGTTCAGCATCACCTTTGTGACCATCTGTGATGGGATGACTCTGGCCAACAGTTCAATCATGTGCAGATTATAGTATAATAATACTGGTCCTAGGGGGCCACACCTACAATAATACTGGTGAAAACCCAGACTCCTACTTGCCCGTATTGTTTTTCAAGGTTATCCCTTGTATTCATGTTTCGGGTTATTTTTGGTCGAAAATTCTTATTTCTGACCAGCGAAACCCTTATCAGGGAGCCTGCGCTTTGACCGATATGGTCAGATTTTTTACTTTTTCAGTATATCACTGATGTTTTTACCCCGCCTTTAGCATAATTGTGGATGGCTGGTAAAGTTTACGGCATGTTTAAAAAAAAAAAGAGAGGATACTCTACCTCAGAAATTGCTGACAGAAACAAATAACTCAAGAGGAACGAGGGCATACAGAATAAGTCTGTACTGAAACGACGTATGCGTCGCATAACGACTTTCAATCCATACACGAAATGGCTGAAAGGGATCTTGAAGAAATATTGGATCACAAACAAACATGCCGTAAACTTTACCATCAATCCACAATTATGCTAAAGGCGGGGTAAAAACATCAGTGATATACTGGAAAAGTCAAAAATCTGACCATATCGGTCAAAGCGTAGGCTCCCTGATGAGGGTTTCGCTGGTCAGAAATAAGAATTTTCGACCAAAAATAACCCAAAACTTGCACCCGCAGATTCTAAACAATGAATACAAGGGATAACCTTGAAAAACAATACGGGCAAGTAGGAGTCTGGGTTTTCACCAGTATTATTGTAGGTGTGGCCCCCCTAGGACCAGTATTATTATACTATTATTCCATTCGGCATGAAACTATGTAAGAATTCTCCTATATACTCCTATATTTCTGCGAAAATTTTCCCATATTTCTCCTATATTTTCATGAAAAACCTCCTATATTTTTGCTGAGGGGCACTCTGACCCCTGATGGAATCTCAGGTAGCGAAAACCCCAGGTCTCTTGCCCCACCCTATCCTGCGCCACACCTATAGGGATAGGGAGATCGCGTGCCCTTTCTATAGTACTCATCGCACACTACTCATCGCGCATGCGCAGTTGACCCATTCTACTGTAGGGTGTAAGCCTGGCCCATGGAATCTCAGGTAGCGAAATCTCCAGGTCTCTCGCCCCACCCTATCCCACGCCACACCTATGCGACCCGCTGTGCAGTGAGTAAAGTGGAGGAGGAGGAGAAGGAGGCGGAGGAGTTGGACACGCCATGGATTATACTAGGGAGATATATACAAATTGAAGATAAACCTGTCACCTGTTATATTTTACATACCTCTGATATAACTTTGGAAGAAATCTTTTTTGTTGAAAATGTTAGTTTTTCAAATTCCACTGAAACTCTTCATATTCAGCGCTCTAGGTCCTCAGGGTTTTGTATAAATGAAAAACATTTAAATTACCACAATAAAATGTGCTAATGAAGAAATTTGGCTGCAACAGTGTATATCTACTACATGTACATATATTTCAATTATTTTTTGTATCTTTAATCCATTGACAGATGGGAGATGATGATGACGCTGATCGCACCACAGGAACAGGGTTTGATTTCAGCGGGGGCACGGGTGACTACAGTCGAATGTCCGCACAGGATCTCTTCAACTCGCACAACAGCAGCATGCTCAATAACCTCAGCTGTCTCAATGCGTCTCTCAACGGTACCCTCCTCACCGGGGACAATTTGGTGGCTCAACCACACAAGGTAATGTCATTCTCATTTCCAAACTCTGCTTAAATCAAACTTTTTGAATAGTTGAGCTGGCATGAAAATTATTTATGCAATTCCTTCAGTTTTAATATCGCAAGCATTGAAATCATGAAATGCTACATGACGTGTTTCATGATGTAGTCCGAGAAACAGCATATTTGCATTTGATTCCAGTACCTCAGATAATGTCGCATGAGGCACAGCAACATTCTGCATCATATGCGGTTATTTGAGGTCATTTGTGGTAATAGAATTATCGTCATATTGTGACAGCTTCTGCTGTGACATCACCATTGTCACAGACAACCGAGTGCCTCTTTTGATCAGTCAGTTCCCATTTGGGCCATATTCCAATTGGAATGACAGAATGAACATCTATCGTTCCCGATGCAAAGTACACAACCTCCGACTTCGGCATTCACCAACATGAGACAGTGAGTTTAAAATCTTACTAGTGTTATTACACAGTGTATTCCATTGTGGATGTTGTCTTTTACAGGTGGCAAAGATAGAGATAGCCTACGCCAAAACAGCCAAAAAGATGGACGTGAAAAAGTTAAAGTCAGCCATCTGGGGAATCCTTATCAGAGAAAAACAAGAAGACAAGGTGATGTCTATAAACTTGCTGTTTGTCGCAATGTTACCAACATTTTATTGAGCCATTTCTGAGAAAGAACATTATGGGCCCCTAATGCAGAACATTTACCCCTTCTCTTTCCTTTATTTTGCCGCAGTAAAAATAAACATTATGGAGTAAAAGTAGCTATTGTCATGTTGTTCAAAATGTTGGCTGGATACACAAGAAACAGCCGATTTGATACATTGAGGGTGTATGTTTGATAAAAACTACTCTGGTATATTGACATTCACTCTGAAAGATGTCTCTTATTGGAGCATTGCTTCAAGCAAAACCAACGAGTGATTAGCTAAATTTAGAACTATACTATAGGAGCTGTACATGTAGGGTGCACCAAATGGGTCTGGGTATGTATTTGTTATCGATACACTCGCTTATAAGGATAATACATACATGTATGATAATCTGTCTAATAATTCAATCACAGGAAGTGAAATTTTTCCCATCAAATCAGGGCGTGATCAAATTTTTTAGAACAGGAAATTAATAAAATAGTTGAAACAGATAATTCATTACGTCTTCGATATTTCGATGATTTTAGAGAGTGATCTAATTTATTAAAACAGCCGATAAAATTGCCTAAAATTTGGGGTGATTGAATTATGATAGGGGGATTGAGTTATTGAATTACTGTATTTTACATGAATTTTATTTTGCCACCATGTTAATACTGCTCCATATTTCACTATGTATATTGTACAAGGTTTGCATGGCAGTTTGTGTATGAAGACTGATAGACACCACCTACATGATACTCTGTTTTGGTGGTTACTGGGTGTCCTGGAAAAGAACGGTGTCTCATTTCTAAAAGCAGGTCTCGAAGGCCTCCTCTGATGGCTGGATAAAAGTCTGATATATAATTGTGAATATTAGGTTTGATGTGATGAATAGGCCTACATATTGTGATCAGATCTCTGCCTTTGAAAGCTTTTGAAATATTGCTTCTTTTTGCTTGAACAGGAGAACAAAGGAAGTGAAAACCAGGAGGGTAAAGGCTCAGAGAAAGATGTGGATATTCTCAAGTTAGACTCTGTCCATGGTTTGCACACATTTCAAGAACTTCTGGACACCTTGCCAGAAAAAGTCTCCAGAAGTACGGCTAAAAACCTTAGTGTTCCCATCGCCTTCGTTTGCCTGCTGCATTTAGCTAATGAAAAGGTAAGATTTATAACAGATTTGCAATGCCCGGGTACGGTAGCCAATACTCGACATGCTCAGTGCTTTGATAAAGTTTGATGAATTTCTATTTTCTATTCGTCTATCTGTGAAATGTCAATAATATGCGACTTGATGACGGAGGGATGTCCTAAAAGGAACAGTACATGCATGTGTCACTTCTATCCATGACAATTCAAAGTAATCTGTAGCGACAAATTATATAGGAATGCCAAACACGTCAAGTGGTCTGGTCTGGTCTATTTCCTCTGAGTCTTGAATGGCTTTTCACTTCTTGTAATTTCCCGAAATTGATATTGACTGGAGATCCATTCTAAACATCAGAGTTATCAGTCACATGACTGAAAAATTGTTGACCACGATAGTACATATATTCAGTCTGGCTAAGTCCCATTGCAAGCCCTGTTGCATAGTTTGAATAAGGTTGTTTCGTGCTGTTATGATACTTTGACTGCTTTGAGGTGCGAATAATTTATAACAAGTTTTAAGTGTCATATAGGTATTTCTGTCTTTTGGGAGATGAATATTTCTGTGATAAACCCCTCTATGCTGTTTTTCTATTCACAGTCTTTGAGAATTCTCGACAAAGCCATGGAAGATTTGTCCATCGAGCAGGATTCCTCTTGACAACACTCTCTTGTATGATGAACAAAGTGACATGGTAGTGTTACGCTCTCCTGCTCACCCCTGCCCTGGGGTGGCAAATGTGTGGTCATCAAACAACAGCTGAACATTTTCCCAAATCATCTTATTAGATGCTATGACCGCATACTCATAGGCGTAACTTTGGGTGTTTGTAAAATGCCATATTATATAGCATGTATATGTATCTGTGTATATACAATCTATAATGTAGTGTCTCCTCCTTCCCTCACAGTAGCCATGGATAATCATTCTTGTATACTCACCAGCTTACAAACTTATTATTTGGCCAATCACAGCAGAGTGTCTAGACCGGCCTCCAACCAGTCAGTGTCTGTGATCTGCATTGGTAACCTAGTGGCACATAGTTGACTTCAGCTTGACAACTTGCATCGACCAACCATATGTCATTGACAGCTGTGAGAGACATTTAGCTTGGATGACACAGGTTCTTGCTCATTTCAGTGTACACATGTAATGTCATTCGGAACTCCCGAGCGGAAATCTACGAAGGGGACCGATTCTACTCTCGGGGGACGACAACATGAATTTCCTATGAATCTCCAGATGTGACGCGCCGGAACGGTTTAATACGCATGGCTCCGAAGCCCAATCACTCTCGCGGAAGCCTTAATCCCCGACCAGCAAATATTTCCCTGCGAGTCTCTGATTTACGTCAGATATTCCATAAACTGTTTATTCTTTTCATTCGAAGCACGTTTCAATAGAAAACCATCAGTTTAAATGGTACACACGCCACGTATTGGCAAGATATAATTCCCGTGACGTCACTGACAGTTCCCTGACAGACCGAAACACACATGACCACGCTCTAGTCCAATATGGCGTCAATGGCCTTCGAGGGACATCTCAAACCGGAGATCCCCGAGAAGTTGCGAATGATGTAATGTCTGCTTTATGCACCATTTTGAGAATGCAGTAACTGTATAGTGTAGAAACATCGTTAACCCTACCTGGCCTCGGGGAGAGGGGGCAATTCTCCTCCTTCCCCAGAATGACCAAAAAAATGAGAGCTGCATGAGACTGTGACTATGTAGATTATCATATTGGGGTCATTTTGAGCCAATTTGCATGACCCCCCATGCAGAGGATCATGGGTCAATTCAAAATGGCGACCATGTGAAAATTCTGACTGAAAAATCTTTAAAAAATGCTCTTTTTGGAAAATGACGTGACATCATCATGGCAGCCATCTTGGATTTTTTTTACATTTTCTTGTAGAGCTTGACCCAAGTATATAGTGTGGTAAGTTTCAGCCCTCTAGCCTTAGCGATAGCGAAACTATATGGGGAGGGGTCTCCCCTCGTTCACCCCCACGGGTGGTACACTCCCAAAATGCCCAAGCCAGATAGGGTTAAAGTGAATTCAAACTTGACCTATTTTTGAATAATTTAGTCCAGGCTAAGTCTTAGTGGACTTAATTTTAACTTAGTCTTGGTTGTTTCAGTATATTTCAATCTCTTAGGTGACAGAGTAGATTGTATTCAATCCCAAAGATGATCTCGTGATGTCTTCTCTCAGTACTATGTAGTATTTAATGAATTATACATACAGTGAACTTGTATGTAGCAATTTAAATAATTTTTTGCCAATTCTTCAGTTTTCTCAGCTGTAAATGTAATGCTGAAAAACTGATTTTTCCAGGGAAACTGGATGGCAGAAGCAAAGAAAAGTCATGTTCATTATTGTACATTATTTCATTCCATTTATTCTGACTGAAGTTCAGGAATTCACCTCAATACCAATTATGTGAATTTGCTCAAAAGCAGACAATTGAAATGTAAATATTTATATCTATTCTCATGATAAATGGATCGTGATGTTCAAATTTCAATAAAGTGGAAAAATTATTTTGAAAACTTGAAATTCTGTTCACCATCATCCTATTGCCATTGTCATTTCACTTCAACCATCCATCAGCTCATCAGCACCCACTTTGCTGTTCAACACTAAAATACCCCTTCATTTGTCCACATACGATACACACACTATTATTCACTGTCTTGTAAGAACCCTTGTCAATCTGTTTTGTTAACTTGAAAAGTTGAGTGGTAACTGAAGTTGAAACAACTGGTGCGGTTCCACTTTCGACTGATTCGAAACAAAAAACAAATCCTGGCGATGCACATGTACACTTTATATGAATGGACGTTGTATGTGATTTATCCTCCAGAAAAAGGGCAGCAACTTCTGCACATCTGTCGTCTTTTATTCTCTCTCGGAACATCTTCATTAACATCACATGTAGCCTCAATCACTCCCATTCTATACATTTTTTTTAATTATTGAATATTTATATCCTATTTAATTAGTCTTCAGTTTAACTGTTAATAATACATGTACTATAAATAGTCCTCACAGTGTACAAAGTAAATTTGTTTGAACATGAATACTGTAGGTACCATGGGTGGAATCATCAAATTTTCATTTTGTAGAAAATGAAATTTCGTATTAAATGTAAAAGATGTAAATAAATAGTGATATTTTGAATTGGAACATTGTGTCCGTTGCTTTCGTTCCCTCCCTACATACATGCAAATGTATAGCCCTTTCCGGAAAGTGTCTTATCTCCCCCTGATTAACTGCCGC
>JAVTVY010019430.1:0-80365 GCA_036873755.1 Hanleya hanleyi | reverse complement strand
TTGCGCCACGGAGTCAGCAGCCGATACAAAGTTGTAGCAACTCGATTCCATTGTTCTCCGCCTTGCTTAGGCGTTTATGACAGACTTTGGAAAACTGTCAAGGGCGACGGCTGCTCAGAAAGTTTAGCATATGCAATCAGGCCAGAGTTAATCACTTCCGGGTCGGAGCCCTCGACCTACACTGTTTAGAAATTTGAGAGCAGAATTTTATGGATTTTATGAGCTGTGATTTTTCAGCATTTCTGATACATCTGATATTTCAACTTGCAGATGAGGCTTCAAACTGTACTTCCTGGTGTTGATTTGGGAAGACATGATCAATGAGGGGTGAGAAGGCTCCCTGTTTACAAATTGAATGACATTCGGTAGCACCAATCAGCTGTCAATGGAGGGAATTTGAAATTTCCATGGTCAACTCCTATCAAGACTTTCACAGTTAGTGTCCCACAAGGTGAACATTTTCATGCCAAGTGGATTTATGCATCAGTAGTTTTCTGAATTTTTTATATTTTTTTTTATGCTAATACATAACAAGTAACAAAATTATCAGTGATCTGATGCCAATTGAAAGGAAAATACCGATTCCAAACAATCATAAATATAATGTGCCAATACTTTTCTGGATCTGGCGTCTTTACAGGATAAAGTTTTGTAAAAAGGAGTTCAGTTCTACGAGCAGAGGACTGTATTTATCCTCCTGGCGCTTTAAGTATGGACACGGAAGTTCTTGTAGAGAACGGGTGTCTTGCAAAGTTCAAAACAAATAGCTGTATTTGAGAAAGGCATGTGGCAGCGAGTTCAGTCTATTTCCATGCCAGGTTAATATACAAGTTTCTACTTTAAAGCACATGCCTCTGTTTTTCGAGCTGCAGTCAGATTTGCTACCTTTGTGTCATGCAGTTTCATTATCTAGCAATTAGAGAAATGTCAAAGATTACGTTCTATCTTGAATTTTAGGCGGATTGAGCTAACGTGGATCGCATAAATAATGTATTTCCATGACCTGTGTTTACAGGTGAATGCTCAGTATTTAACATAGAAGTCCAGCTTTACTTAAACATTGCACAGAACGTCTAAATAAATGAAACACAGAATGCTTGTAGCCGACTGATTGGCAAAAACATAGCGTGCAGTTATTTAAAATTTCAGTTCTTCAATTTTGAAAGAAGGATATTTTATAAGGAAAACTCCCGACAAAAATTATGTGACCCCGACGTGATTCGAACACGCAACCTTCTGATCTGGAGTCAGACGCGCTACCGTTGCGCCACGGAGTCAGCAGCCGACAAAAAGTTGTAGCATCTCGATTCCATTGTTCTCCGTCTTGCTTAGGCGTTTTTACAGACTTTGGATTTGGAAAACTGTCAAGGGCGACGGCTGCTCAGAAAGTTTAGCATATGCCATCAGGCCGGAGTTAATCACTTCCGGGTCGGAGCCCTCGACCTACACTGTTTAGAAAATTGAGAGCAGAACTTTATGGATTTTATGAGCTGTGATTTTTCAGCATTTCTGATACATCTGATATTTCAACTTGCAGATGAGGCTTCAAACTGTACTTCCTGTTGTTGATTTGGGAAGACATGATCAATGAGGGGTGAGAAGGCTCCCTGTTTACAAATTGAATGACATTCGGTAGCACCAATCAGCTGTCAATGGAGAGAATTTGAAATTTCCATGGTCAACTCCTATCAAGACTTTCACAGTTAGTGTCCCACAAGGTGAATATTTTCATGCCAAGTGGATTTATGCATCGGTAGTTTTCTGAATTTTTTGTATTTTTTTTATGCTAATACATAACAAGTAACAAAATTATCAGTGATCTGATGCCAATTGAAAGGAAAATACCGATTCCAAACAATCATAAATATAATGTGCCAATACTTTTCTGGATCTGGCGTCTTTACAGGATAAAGTTTTGTAAAAAGGAGTTCAGTTCCACGAGCAGAGGACTGTATTTATCCTCCTGGCGCTTTAAGTATGGACACGGAAGTTCTTGTAGAGAACGGGTGTCTTGCAAAGTTCAAAACAAATAGCTGTATTTGAGAAAGGAATGTGGCAGCGAGTTCAGTCTATTTCCATGCCAGGTTAATTTACAAGTTTCTACTTTAAAGCACATGCCTCTGTTTTTCGAGCTGCAGTCAGATTTGCTACCTTTGTGTCATGCAGTTTTCATTATCTAGCAATTAGAGAAATGTCAAAGATTACGTTCTATCTTGAATTTTAGGCGGATTGAGCTAACGTGGATCGCATAAATAATGTATTTCCATGACCTGTGTTTACAGGTGAATGCTCAGTATTTAACTTGGAAGTCCAGCTTTACTTAAACATTGCACAGAACGTCTAAATAAATGAAACACAGAATGCTTGTAGCCGACTGATTGGCAAAAACATAGCGTGAAGTTATTTAAAATTTCAGTTCTTCAATTTTGAAAGACGGATATTTTATAAGGAAAACTTCCGAAAAAAATTATGTGACCCCGACGTGATTCGAACACGCAACCTTCTGATCTGGAGTCAGACGCGCTTTTTTTTTCTTTTTTTCTTTTGAAATAATATTTATTCAACCAATATATAATACAAATTTACAATTCCAACAAACCTGGCTGTAAATTAAGAACACTTATCACAGTAGGGTAGCCAGGCTATCAGTCGGTAATCGATGTGTAACAATACATGGACGTTGAAGATAGATACATTGAATGACACACGATATGTACATTGAATGACACACGCTGTGGCCAGGGCCAGTCAGACACGCTACCGTTGCGCCACGGAGTCAGCAGCCGACACAAAGTTGTAGCAACTCGATTCCATTGTTCTCCGCCTTGCTTAAGGCCCATTCTCACGGTGCGATTTGTAGTAACAACTTGTAGCATACAACTTAGTTGCATCGTGAGAACACTCTTACGATTTTAGTCGCATGCTACAAGTCGTATGAAATAGAACCAGTCCTATTTCATGCGATTAGTTGCATGCTACAAATCGGGGTATTCCCCCGCCGAGTTGTTACTACAAATCGCATCATGAGAATGGGCCTTTAGGCGTTTATGACAGACTTTGGATTTGGAAAACTGTCAAGGGCGACGGCTGCTCAGAAAGTTTAGCATATGCCATCAGGCCGGAGTTAATCACTTCCGGGTCGGAGCCCTCGACCTACACTGTTTAGAAAATTGAGAGCAGAACTTTATGGATTTTATGAGCTGTGATTTTTCAGCATTTCTGATACATCTGATATTTCAACTTGCAGATGAGGCTTCAAACTGTACTTCCTGGTGTTGATTTGGGAAGACATGATCAATGAGGGGTGAGAATGCTCCCTGTTTGCAAATTGAATGACATTCGGTATCACCAATCAGCTGTCAATGGGGGGAATTTGAAATTTCCATGGTCATCTCCTATCAAGACTTTCACAGTTAGTGTCCCACAAGGTGAATATTGTCATGCCATGTGGATTTATGCATCGGTAGTTTTCTGATTTTTTTTATTTTTTTGATGCTAATACATAACAAGTAACAAAATTATCAGTGATCTGATGCCAATTGACAGGAAAATACCGATTCCAAACAATCATAAATATAATGTGCCAATACTTTTCTGGATCTGGCGTCTTTACAGGATAAAGTTTTGTAAAAAGGAGTTCAGTTCCACGAGCAGAGGACTGTATTTATCCTCCTGGCGCTTTAAGTATGAACACGGAAGTTCTTGTAGAGAACGGGTGTCTTGCAAAGTTCAAAACAAATAGCTGTATTTGAGAAAGGAATGTGGCAGCGAGTTCAGTCTATTTCCATGCCAGGTTAATATACAAGTTTCTACTTTAAAGCACATGCCTCTGTTTTTCGAGCTGTAGTCAGATTTGCTACCTTTGTGTCATGCAGTTTTCATTATCTAGCTATTAGAGAAATGTCAAATATTCTATCTTGAATTTTAGGCGGATTGAGCTAACGTGGATCGCATAAATAATGTATTTCCATGACCTGTGTTTACAGGTGAATGCTCAGTATTTAACTTAGAAGTCCAGCTTTACTTAAACATTGCACAGAACGTCTAAATAAATGAAACACAGAATGCTTGTAGCCGACTGATTGGCAAAAACATAGCGTGCAGTTATTTAAAATTTCAGTTCTTTTTTTTTTCTTTTGAAATGAAAAAATAGTTTATTCACAGAAATATATACATGCTATTAAGCCGCACAATGGAAGTCCCAACTAAAATATCAATATATCACAGACAAATAAGGACTTCCTGCTCTGACATCTCAATATTCAACTGTACAATCAATATCGTAATGAAAAACTACAATAATAATACTAACTTAGAATGTTGCAATGTACAAATGGCATTATTTCGACACCCAAGTATTCTTGAAAGTGGCCGTACTTAACCGCACAAAATCAACACAAACCCTTGATTTAATACATGCTTTAACCTCCTGATTAATGGAATTCACAGATCTCCTTTTGTTTTGAAAAATTATCTCGTTTCGGGCACACCAAACACAAAAGAGGCACACACTTGTCAAGAACGAATACACAGCCGTTTCTTGTTTCGACAATCGAACATCAAATAATTTATGTATCAAATGTGCCTCATTAAAAGAAGGGAAAAAATTGCCATACAACAAAAACACCTGTCTCAAATGCATAAAAACTTGCTGCACAACCACACATTCTATAAACAGATGGTTTCTGGTTTCAGAATTGGTACAAAAGACACACACATCATCGGTACATACATTCCTCCTTAACAAACGTTCTTTCACAGGTAAAATATTATGTACAAGCTTATACGAAAAGTTCACCAGGTTATTGTCAATAAAGTTATGAAATACAGCGCGCCAAATAAGGGACCAAGGCAGTGAGGGCTGAGCCATAACAATCCGTGGCGATTCAACAATCTTACTCAAGAAAGCAGTGTAAATGAATTTGTTGCTATACATTTTTGTAGGCAACTGCTGCCCGTTATAAAAATCCTTCCAAGCCGACAGTACAAAACGATAGAAAGCTGACGGCTCCAAAGAATGTGGAATACTAGGCCTAGCCCAATCGAGATATACGTTCCTGAGAGGAATACCCATCCAATATATAGCAAAATGTTTCCACTCCGCATCTGTGCCATAAATCAATTTCAAAACATGTTTTACAGCAAAAGTATTCAACTTACAATCGATATTTTGAATATTCAGACCGCCCATGTCATAACTGTTATCCAAAACGGAACGCTTTAAGCCCTCAGGCTTCCGTCCCATAAAAATTTAAAAACACTCTGAATACACTGGATAATACATTGTTTAGATAACATTGCACATTGTGCTGTATACCAAAGAACAGCCAAAGCGACCGTATTTATTAAAACAGCTTTACCTCGCAAGGTAAGATATCGACCAGACCAACAAGTGACATTCCTTTTAACCTTATTAAGGATATGAGCACTGTTCAATTCGTCTCTGTTTTCACCGAAGAAAACCCCACATATTTTAACATTATTTACAACTTTAAATCCAACCACAGGCAATTGGTCTATTTTCCATCTCCCTAAGGGTAACGCAGAACTCTTGTCAACATTTGAGTCTTCAAATCTATTACCAAGTCTAACCACTTGATTGACCGACTCACTGTCAGAGACAATGACAGTGGCGACAATGACAGTGGCGTCATCAGCGAAAGCTGTAACCTTTGCTTGCTTTCTGGTACCCGGGATACGAATACCCTTAATAGATTCACAATTTCTTATTGCAGCAATCAAAGGTTCCAAAGTTAAAACATACAACAAAGGGGAAATCGAACACCCTTGCCTTACCCCTCTACTTAAAGAAAAGCTTTCGGTCACATGTCCATTAACTAGAATAGAACTCGAGATATCAGTATATAACACCTTTATCCATTTACAAAAGTCAGGGCCAAACTTGTATTTCTCCAAGCACTTGGATAAAAATGACCAGTCCACTCTATCAAATGCTTTTTCTTGATCGAGACTGATGAAGCAAGCTGGCAAGTCTTTTTGCTCAACATAATCCGTAATATTCCGAAGAAGGTGTATATTATCCAAAATGGATCTTCCAGGAATTCCACAAGTTTGACCCTGATTCACAATATTATCAACCACCTGTTTAAGCCTGTTACATAACGCTTTGGATACGATCTTATAGTCCACGTTCAATAAACTAATAGGTCGCCAATTCTTAATAAGATCCGAATTATCATGATCCTTACACAAAAGAGTTATCAGCCAGATCTCTGACTTGAACTCAGACGTCCTTCACTAAAACATTTATTAATAATCTCAGTATATTTTTCACCAATCAAAGACCAGTATTGCAAATAGAATTCCGATGGCAACCCATCGCATCCGGGCGATTTGTGGCTTGACATACCTTTCAATGCGGAAAATAACTCATCTTTAGACATAATACCTTCACACATATCACTTTCGGCCTCGTCTAATGAAGGCAATGAAGATAAAACTCTTCCTGTATATCATCATCAGTGACTTGCTTTGAATACAAATCCTTGTAGAAGTTCCTAACACAATACGAAATTTCATTTTGTTTTACGTGAACCTCGGAAGAGTCTACATAACATTTCAGATTTCTAATTAATTTTTTTTTTCACGGGCGCTTTCTCGCCTGAGAAAATATCTAGTGGGCTTTTCACTTTCATGGAATTGGACTGCTTTAGCCAGAATTACAGACCCTTTCTTACACTCTGCTTGTAGACCATTAATTGTGGCCTTAAGCTCTACAATATCCACACTATTTACTATTGGATCAGCTTTCAGTCTATTTAATTCTAAATTTAAATCCTGTAATTATTTAGTTTTCCATTCTTCAGGTACACTCTATAATAGTTTCGTGTAATCCAGAAATTTTCCTTATATCATATTGTGATTTCATATCAGTGAAGTTAAAACGTTCCCATTGATATCTACCAACTCTCTTACATATCTGACTTCAGACTGAGATACTGAGGCAACGTCCGAGAATCCATCGTATTCTCGGGTCTGAATACTTTCTTATGGTTGCTTTTTAGTCACCAGACGTCGTCAATTTTTCCCACCTCTTGCATATCGCTCCAATTGTTCATCATACCGGAGAGAGTTGGTTTCATAATCTTCATTTATGGAATAGCGTAATTTATCATTAATATACAGAACTCATTTAGAGTCAAGATAATTCATAGAACTTGGATTGTGTATATTTCAGATTCCTGTCCATCAGATCTTGGTTATATCTACAATCGCGCACTTGAGTTTTGCTACAAACTACATTATCGAAACGTCCTTGACCACAAAGAGGCCCACCAGGTGTGCCAACACGAAGGTGGAACACTGGTTACCCTAGATACGATGGAGAAAATCGCTCACATCGGTTGGACCATTGGGGCCTCAACCTGTAAGTATCACTCTTCGTGCGGCAAATTAGAAAGTTGAAGTCGACGCAACACTGTCAGAAATATTCAGGGAATAATCCTGAATAGATCAGGCTGCACTTCCATAACTCAATTTCAGGTATTTTACCTGTGATCCAGGGATAATTTCCTGAAATTCAGGTACATCATTCATGAATTAAAGCTAAATTACCTGCATTTTAGGGGATTTTACGTACCTGAATTAGGTCAAGAACTTACTAATCAGGGTGGTAAATTTGCCTAAATTTTAGAGAAAATCCTATCATTCAGGAATCTTTTTTTCTGAAATTCATGAAATTATCCCTGGATTTCAGGTAGAATAACTGAAATTGAGTTGTGGATGTGCAGCCTGATCTATTCAGGATTATTCCCTGAATATTTCTGAGAGTGAACGGATAAAAAGCACCAAACTTTCTTCTGTGGTCACTTAGATTGAAATATTTTCTTATCATTCCTTTTTTGGCTCCTTATGATTGCCTGTGCTATATGCAATCGGGATTTTTCTTGTATCTCATATGTTTGTCCTCATTAGGGAGTGGTATCTAAATAAAAACAGTCTGAGATAAATGAGTGTTATCTAACTGAATAGCCATGTTCCAAATTATTGAATCAATCGTTTAAATGTTATCCAATATATGAACTTTGCGGTTTTGTATCATCGATATTGGTTTTTGTGTCCCAGTCGCACGATGCCATTGTGACTGTCGTATATTTAAATAAACAGTCATATCACTTATATTAATATTACTCAGCATTATTGATAGAGTCTGCATGTGTTTCTGTATTTCACCTGGCGATATTTCTTGGGACCGTATCTAGTAAGAATAGTATTCCTTAAATAAGATTGTGGGTATGGCATATATTTCCCCTTATTGGTTCAATGTGTTCATTGTTGAAACATTAGAATATATTGGTCAACATTAATATCTATACTATTCACTTAGTATGACGGCACATGGCTCTAGGCTCAATTTCTTACTGAACAAACACAACCCCCCCCCCCCCCCAAAGTTCAAATGGTGCCTACAAGGCATATTCGGTTGAGTTTCAATTCAATAGAATGCACTACAGAGCAGCGGGATAACATCTGTCATCAGGTGGATTCAGCAGTGCAACAGTAGTAATAGCAGAAAAGCAACTGCACCCAAAGCAAGCTTTCCCAGATCATAGCTCCTCATTTGAGACTCGTTTCCAGTGTTTCGGTACAATGCTCAACGCGAATGATGGCGGTTGTTTTCAAAATTTCAAACAGTGAAATCGCCCTTTTTAGGTTACTGGCTAGGAATTTTGTCCATATTTCACATGCCTGCAGGTGGGGAGAGGGATCTGTGTCAATTAAAATTCAATACAATGTGTTACTGAACTCAAAGAAACATCTACTGGTAGCTTCGTCGCATCTTTGCCACCAGTTAGGCTTGGAACAACTATGTCATTTGCGAAATTTGTCTTAAAACCCCTACAGTCAGTGTACGTGATGAATCGAATATGACAGGGAGGAAAAGTTTTCATATCGGGTGGTCTATCTTTTTCCTGCATGATTTGGATAATTCAAATAAACTGCAACTTGATTTGGGCAAATATAATGGGAACCCAAATGTGCAAGCCAAAATGAAATGTTCTGATAGATTCGTAAGAGCCAAGATGTCCCAGAAAAAAACGTGACCAGAGTGGGCATGAAGTTATACTTGCTGAAGCAAGATGTACGCCAGAAAAAATGGAATGGCCACCGATCACATCCAAAACATCACATTTTGGGGAATCCACAATTTCATCATTTCAATTTTAATTGTTGTACTTCGTTCGCCAAGCTAAGGGAAGATAGCATAATTATTCACTGGATTAACAAAGGCAGCAGCTGTGACAATTCTCATTCAAAATCGTTTGCCAAAAAGCGTTACGTTTGAGAGCGTTTCTTTCTAAGTTGATCTTTGGATAAGCTGATGACGGTATGCAAATTAAACAGCAATAACATACCGTTGTTGTTATCAACTAAGAGATAATATGATACAGATGCAGACTGAACTATTCGTCGACAAAGCGTGTCTTTTCTACTACGAATAGCCGCACTTTTTGTCGGCGAAGATACATGTAATCTGTTGGCATTGAAAACGACCGCGATTTGAATCAGATGACCAAAATACGACGGCAAACCTCAGTAATAAAGAGCACTGTCATTAAAGTGGCAATATTGGCAGAGAATTCGCGTTATTGAGCGAGATATGGTCATATGAGATGACATGCCCCCTTTTCGGGAGAGCGTCTGCTTTCAACTCGACATTGGATACGACCCGCAGGAGACGTCATGCAGCAGAAAACCTACACTTACAGGTGTCTTGTCCGTCAATTCTTATTCGTCCATTAAAGAATATCCGCGTCCATAATCCAGAGGAAAATATACCCCTTTGATACTTCTTCTGAGTAATATATAATACAATTGATACGGATCAGGCCATTATTAAGGTAGATATAGTTGTTCTATTACACATGCCTCTTTTTTCAAGAGGAAGTATTTTCCTAGAAGTAGTTCCCTTGAATTTTCAATAGTACAGCATATTAGCTTATGTGATCGAGATACAACCTACAACGTTGGTAATAAAATGCATGATGCTGATTCAGTAATAAGAATGATATAGAAATGCTAGTACAGGTAACCTCCTTTTCTTCAGGAGGGAGTATTTTATCCGTTGACAATTGCGTATTTGATGTCATCCAGTTGGAATTCCGAAACAAATCACGTTAATATATATAAACTGCTCTATTTCCTGAATATAAAACAACAAGAATGTAAAACAACAAGAAGTAGCTAAATCTGGAAGTATGATGTTGACCCCCGGCAGAAATTTGAAGCTAAATAATCGGGAAACGTTTGGTGCTTTTGTCTGGTCTGTCGATATGACCCAACAATGCTAAGCTGCCGCGCTATCTGTGCATCATAGCCAGATGTAAAATCAGAATCATGCTCAGTAAATACTCAAAAGGAAGCGAAAATTTGCAGTGATGTTATAACTAGTACTTGTGACCCTTTGGTATACTGTGAGGGATAGAAGGTCAATTGTCGCCGAATCTTGTTTGTCACATACGGTCACCATCACACTTCTCGTTGATCACATTCGTTAACGGTAACCATCAAGCTTCTTACTGGTAATACGCGGTCACGGGCCCTACCAGACCTCTTGCTGGTCACATACGGTCGCTATGCCCATCATACATCTTTGCTGGTACATAAAAGTGGGCGATATTTTTACCATGATAATTGGACCGAGCAAGATTCTTCTGCACCTGAATAGTATTAAATTAGACCGCTGGTGATTTTGGACACCTTTTTTCCATATTTTAATTGTTTCCCTAGTAGGTTGTCTTACTGTACTATTCTAAGAGATGGGAATTTCTTTAAAAATCTTCGAGTGGATAAGTTTGCGTAGCAACATCCATCCAATTTGATAAAATTTGATAAACACTCTCATTTTCAAATTGTTATAATGTAAGAAATGAGGTTCAATAATATTCATATGATATATTCATAAAATCGCTTCATAGTCCATAGATTAAGACCCAAAATTTCACCGATAGGTACCACTCGAGGTGGCAAGTTCTTGTAATGTTGTTCGAAGAGGTACATACATGTATGTAGATGTTACCCGTATGTGATAACCGTTGCAGATCGGTAGCTTAACGGTAGCAAAACACACTTTCTGAACCTCACCCCTGATCGTATTGAGGACTCAAACAATGAGAGCAGAGGAATGGTTCTTCGGATATATTAGTTATTTCTGTCGCTGTACATTTGAAACTGCACATACGTTGTGGGCAGGGCCTGGTCCATTGACACAAGTTAACATACCTTAATATTACCATTGTATGATGTCATAGTGACATAATAACATGCGGCAGCATTTATTGTCAAAATTTTGTTTGGTTTCCAATTGCTTTCCCAATTCTGCTGGCACCATGTGAGGTATCAACATTGGTAAATGTTCTTTGAAAATGTATTTGTATGTAGATTTTGTCCATATGTGATAACACATGCAGATCAGTAGCCTAGTGGTATTTATGGTACACTTTCTGAACCCTCTCCCCATCACATTCTGAACCCAAATTTGAGAGGTAGGGTATGATTTCGTGGATATTTTAATTATTTCTGTTGCTAGAGAGCTATAACTTTCCACCCCCTCCATATGAGGTATTCGCCCACCGAAACACATTAATGGGGTTTGAAATGATGATTTTATGACGTCAAAGTTTTGTCATAACATGGACAATGAATTATTTTTAAATTTTTCGTTACTTTCAATATGTTTTTCCAATTTTGTTGGTAAATGTTGAGATAACAGATTAGGTATTAAGGGGTATTTGAATGAAAATGCTATCCATGTGTGACAGCCGTTGTATATCGGTAGTTTATGGGCTGTTATAGTACATTTTCTGGACCATACCTCTTTCTGTATTCTCAAATCAAGTTTGCAGGTAGGGTATGGTCCTTCCGATATTTCCATTATTGTTAGATAGTTGAAAAGTAACAACCTGTACCTCCATGCCCTTTTTTATTGAAGCATCTATTGAAACCTCCATCTGATGCTGTGATGACGTCGCCGTGACTAAATAACAATGATGATAATCTTGGGGTTATTTCAATTTCTCATTTTTACTTGGACAAAATGAAGTGGTAAATCTTGTTATGTTTCTTTGAAGAGCGTAAGCGGCCAAACAATGCCCGTACGAAAGACGTATAGATAAAGACAATTAAGGAAATATTCCGATATATTGCGACATTTCCATTGATTCTCATCTTGATTACCAATCGTCCTTCCTATCCGTATCTTCCCATCAAAGTTTGTTCTTGTCATTATTGGTATGAATCTAACAAAATGGAATTTTCCGCTTAATCTACCATATTCGGCGAGAAGACCTGCCATTTTGTTATAATTGTAATTAACCTTGAGTACAAATACCTTCTCAATTTACAAATGCTACAACATATTGTCATCCTTTATGATGAGCTAATGTTGGCCATCTTAGAATTTGCCTCGTTTTTAAGACGTTGCCCTTTCTTGCCATCTTGTCTATCGATTGTGTGCTAATCCTGGTTGGTCAGCTTGGTATCCCAGCAAATTTTATGCCTTTATAATAGTCATGCAAACGTGATGAACGGATTATCCACTCGGTGTTACTAACCATAGCTATAGATGGTCATATGTGTTAGATATCCGTATTTGAAATGCGATGTTTACTTCTTAAAATGCTTAAACCTTGCCCTTTTAGAGCTTTTCAGAAGATAGTGATGCCACTATTGCGCCTGGGCATTATCCCGTGTAGGCTGCTGGGAGCTGCATTAATGCATGCCCAGTGGCCTCTTTCAGAGATTGCAAAAGATAGAAATGTAGAAAATCCAACACCATCAATAACGTGTTAGAGTATTCACATTGTCTCAAAACACACATGATAGACCTACTGAGGAATTTGATGGTGGTAAGATATCCCGGAAAACTTGGTGATTCCACCCCCGCTAACAGGCCATTCCCTCTCCCTATCTCTTCTACTGCCGGGGGCCCTGGCAAACGGCTTTGCCGAACGTAAATAATTCATTGATGACGACGCCTAATCTGTCAGTCAATCAAGTGATTCGCTTTGCTTTGATCAAATGTCACAGGTCCGGCGCTGAGGTCAGGATGCCCACTTGCGTCATTCGGGATCTCAGTCAAACAGAAGCGCCATAAGACCACTCGATAATTAGCTGTTTAAATGAATGTCAATTCGTCTCATGAGTGTGAAGGTAGACCATTCGCGATGATGATTCGCACCTGGATGTACAACTTTTGTCCGAATGAAAACGACTATGTTAAGAGAACCATGCATACGTGGTAACGTCATCAGAGGCTTCGTCATCAATCGGATTGATGCCGATACTCGATAGTGAAATGCTGCAAACCTGAAACTGGACTAACAGGCTGTGACCATACTCGACTGGGATGGTTGCTGAAAGGAAGTATCATATATCCTGCTAACATCTCTACTGGAACATGAAAACGCCAACGTTGATGCAGAGAGTATGCCTATATCGTCAGCTGCAGAGACGGATAGTTCGATAACAATGTTCAGAAATTCTTTCACTTCCACTCAAACTAACTGACCATATGCCATTATGATGTAAAGATTTACCTTAAAATTAGGCACATGGATGTCCAGGCACTTTGGAAATATTGTTCAGAAGTTGAGTGGAGCAAATCGAGTCTCTGACAGGTTTAGCTCTTCAGATAACTATATACCATTATATAAATGGTCCGTGCATCCGTAAAACTCTAGGATCATCACACCAACCTGCCCTAATTTACAGAATACAGTCATCAGCTGTTCTAGAGGTTTGTGATGGTGATACAATCATGTATGACACTTATGGAATTTCTGCATCAATAATCGACAGCCATTATTCACAAGACACTAATAACACGAACTTCTACACAGGCATAGCAAGGTAGTATTTTATGCAAGGAAAAGTGGCAACCGTTTCGAATGATACTGAAAGTAAGGACATCATGGTGTTCGTTTCATATCATCAAAGCTGGTTGAACGTTCATATTGGTCGTATACAAAAATCTCCATACAGCCTCATCATTACTGTAGAAAAATGTCGATTCCGGATTGGTTCAATAGTTTGATACCGGTATCCATTTTACATCACATACCACGCAATTATGGTTAGAAACGATTTCCTCCTGACAAAACCGGTCAGACGCATTTTATTGAATTGAACGAAATAGTCTTCAGATTTGAATTCTTTATGGCTTTGGTGGTTAAATCTTATCCAGTTCCTTTGTCTCTTCCATCCACTGGTTGTATCCTATCCACTACCACACCGAAACGCGGTTGTAAAGTAACCTAAGTTTATCTAAGTTGAAAACTTGACCCGAACATAGCCTGTGCTTTCAATCACCCACGCTGATGTTAGCACTCTACTCCTGTCACATATTTGATATTCTTCTCCTTCCAACAAGATTTTGGTTCCGTTCTTAACATACATTGAAGTTCTCACGCTGGGGCGAGATATTAGCAAGTTCCCCGTATGTATTTGGGGAGGACACTCAGCAATCATAAAACGTGTTGCACAGGAAATGTACTCCATGTCCAGTAGAAATCGTGAACATAAAATAGTAAAACTAGACCGACAATCCATTTTTACGCAACACAACCACTACCCCCATTGTATGGCTTGTTTTTGCGCCGACAGCAAAACACCGGTAGCAACTACATAATAATTCCACTTTAGAAAACATTGATGGAATCTGCTACCTCGAATGGTACCAACTAAATAGGAAGTATGTATTGAAAATAGACTAAAAGGCCGGCAAAAACTTATTTTCGGCTTTATTGCATGATAGTGACGTCATCAAGGGATATTGTTAATTTATGTTTGCTGCTTTTTGCTGAACAAGGACCTAAATGTAGTCTGTGGAAAATTTCAACCATCTAGCAGCAAGAACGACAAAAATATCCGAGAAACCATAACCCCCATATTTGGTTTCAGAATGGGAGCGGGGTAGGGTTCCGAAAGTGTGCTATAACTACCCATAAATTGCCGATCTGCAACTGTTATCACATATGGGTAACATCTACATAGAAATACCTCTTCAATGAACATGAATCGAATCCGCCATGCCAAGTGGTACCAGTAGAATTTGAAAAAAAAAATGAATTTGAAAATGGACAAAAAAGAGACAATATATGGCTCACTGGGTTATTACGTCACTGTGACGTCGCCAAATCATTATGTGACATCACGTTTGCTTGTTTCAATAGAAGAGCACCTATGCTCAATGTGTGCGAAGGTTTAGATCTCTAGGCGGAAGCATAAGAAAAATATCAGAGGGGCCATACCTCCACTCTTCAAGTTTGGATTTAGAACAGGGAAATGGGTACGGTTGAAAAGGCGTGGTATACTATCCTTAAAGATGTAATCAGCCTCAAAATCGATGGATTTTGTAAACTCTCCCCTGTGCGTTTTTCAGCAGGGAAGATTACTAAAGCATCATATGTATTATATTTGATGATAGTCAGATCACCATATACAACGAATGCAAGAAATTTGAAACTCTGCCCGCTTCGACGAGTTTTCTGTTTCGCCATTAAGTGTGTGTTGTACACGGAGAGGAAAATGACGTCACTGCGTGACGTATGAGTGACGTAGCGACGCTCACGAGTCTTAATGCTAAACAGATGCAGCTATGGGATAACGTCATGGCTCGTGCCGAAGGTTCGGTTATGTCGCATAGCATACGTTGATAGAATGCACCACACGTGTATACGTTGGTTTACATGACCGTGGAAAAATAAACGGCATGCCATGACGTTTATTTCTAAAGATCAGTTTTTTTCTATTTTCTCGTGAATGGTAGGAACACGATTAGTTTTTGTGGTCAAATGTCTTTCATTTTGTACCTGTTATAACATATGTCACTTTCGCGCAGTTTGAGAGACATCAATTTCAGCCTGGATTTGAGGCTGATTACATCTTTAAGGATAGCTATCCCCTTAGAGGCAGTTTTTGCACCCCCATGACAATTTGTCGTCTGTATCAATAAATATACAAAATAACCATAATAAACCATACATTTTTTTGAAAGTATACATCGTAGGCATTCCAACTATATGATTTGTATAACTGACGCTGCTACTGTGTAGAAAATATTCCAATTTAAAAAAATTAAAATGAAAACAATAGCGTCCATTTTTCAATTGAAATTTCATGAAAACTGTTGGTCTTGTTTCAACTTTGGTGGTATACCTTGGTAGGAGACAATTCGAACTAGTAAACTTTATCTCATTTTTTTAAATTTTTGCTTGGTTTTGTTTTTATAACTATTTTACTAAAATAAATTGAAAAAAAATGTACTTTTTTACGGTCGTTTGTCTTAAAAGTTGGATAATTAAAAAACGAAGCCGAACTTACAAAAAGTGAGATAACATTTTCTAGATCACCTTATAAGTAACAAGCATGCCAAATTTCAAAAGCGTAGCATGGATACTTTTCGAGAAATAAACGTTTGAATTTCGGATTTTGTACAAAAATGAAAGGCTAGTAATCGGGCAAAATGTGTCCAGCTATACATCTGATGAATTAATCCCTATTTTTTGCTTGGATTCTATTGTCAAATACATTTTTAATCTGTCTAATGGGACCTACTCGAATTCCTGTTTATTCTGGATAACTATTACACTAAGTTTTTTTTCATCAAGTCGGTTTAAAGTCCAATTTAAACTTAAAAAAATTGCTAAAACTTGTTCACACCTGTGTAGATTACTTCACGGCGGGTGTCTGAGTGAAGCGTCACTGTCATAATTAGAAACAAAAATAAGGATGTTTGCATGGTTTTGATCAGATGGGGGTACATTAATGTAAATAAGTAGGACTAATAGATAATTAGCTTACCATAATACTGCGGAAATGAATTTTGGAAAGGGAAATTTAACAGACAAAAATAATAGTAGCCAAGCCCAAGCTAAGGCAATCTGTTTAATTGTTCCAGGGCCTCGGAAACTAAATTTTTAATACTAATATTGAAGCACTTCTATTTATAATTTTTATTTCATTTTTTCACCAAATGTTAGAGGAAATAGTGAATATTTGAATGAAGAAATAAATTGTTTGACCCTCTAAGGGGATAGCTATCCTTAAGCTACTGATCTGCAACGGTTATCACATATAGATAACATCTACAGACATATACCTCTTCAAAAAACATTACTAGAATTTGCCACCTCAGGTGTTACCAGTTTCGACTCTGGCTCGTGGACTAAACATCAAGACAGTTCCTCTGTTTTCTGGGTTATCAAATCGGGCATCGATCTTAACACTTAACATTTTCCAGAGCTAAACAAAAATGCACAAGATTTGTTTTTCCTCGTATTATACAATCATGAAAACATAATCATACATGACTCAAAATGTTAAGTACTATTGTTTACGCCACTGGTCTACCTAACTACTGAAAAGGAAAAGGTATACTAGTCCGGGACGTATACTGGTATATCTGGCACAATGAAACAAAGAAATGAAGTAAACTTACTCGCACAAGACAATATATCAATTACAAGTTAACCACTCATCAAAGATAAAGGGCATACTCTCTATCCTAACCAGAGGATTTCAGCACATTTTCGACCCCGTGCACCTAGCTAGACATAACCCACAAGAAACATTTTCCTACGAAGTAGGCTCTCATTTGCAAATTGTCCGGTACTGAGTGAGTGAGTCAGTCCATCCAAATCCTTTCGTCGGCCAAATAAGGGAACCGTTGAACCTTGATTTTTGGCATGAAGGTGCATTAGGGGACTGTTACCAGCAAATTCTGAGCTGACCTACTTTTGATGAAAATTTCTGGTGATTTTTGATGAAAATCACGGCCGATTCTGACTTGGGCAGTGCCCGTCTTGATATAGGCAGGATTTCAACTGGAAGGAGGGGGTGATTTCCAAAAGCTTAGTTCGCGTCGGAGTTCTAATGCCTACCCTACTTCGTAGGTACTGTGACGTTTGATACACTGCCATGTATTCATCGTGCTTATGCGAACAAACTAACCCGCACACGCATAACTTTTCTTATCACCTGAACAGAACCAACCCCAGTGAAAATTACTCTTCCTATTCCTAGCCAAATTAGCAACAAATCATAGCTCTCATCCACAAACCATTCTGGTGTTCCTCAAATGATCTCTAATCGTAGGTTAGGCAAAACCACAGCGGGGAAGGGGGGGGGGGTTGTAAAGAACTGTGCGAATGTGATGAAGTGCACATAGTTGAAGCATCGAAAACATTATCTGTCAAATGTAAAAGCACCATGCGGCAAAAACGCGAGGTTGTTAAAAAAAAATAATGAAATAATATTTCTTTATACAAAAAATTAGGCTTTCAAAAGGAGCTGTCAGACAAGACGTAAAGGCATGCAAATATAAGGTATATCCCATGCTGTTAACCTTTGCATGTGGCCCACACACGGTAATACCTAGCACATATTGATTGAGCAATTAAATTTCTGCTAACTTTTCAGCCATTAACGCTGGAAAAGAACTACCGTGGTCATAAATTGAAGAAAATAATGTCTAACTCATTTCCCGATATTTCATTTTTTTACATTTCTTTCATTAACCCGATCTGGCCTGAGGGTTGGCTCATCATACACCACCCCACCACACCAAACTCTCTCCTATCTCCGGAACGACAAAAAAAATGAAAGCTTACCCTCAGCGTCTATTTAGTTCATATTGGGGTCATTTTGAGCCTACTTGCATTTCCCCCTAAAATGGGTAAATTCAAGATGGCGGTCATGTGGCTACCAGAAAAGTGACGTTTTCGTAATTTTTTCAAAAAAAAATCTGCTTTTCTTCGAGGAAAATTGGGCAAAATCTACTCTATTCCGTCATACATAATTCAGCCGTCGTCCATTAAAGAATATCCGCGTCCATAATCCAAAGACCTATTTCATTTTTCAAGAGTATTAGCACCAAATTCAAAAGGACAATCATAGTATACATAAACATAGGCTAGTTTCCTGCAAGAGAGAAGCGAAGAGAGAGAAGACATCATGATGTTCCAAAAAAATATAAAATCCGCATCGCTGATCAGTATTCTTAATCCATAATAATCGTAGTAAAATCGTCATCCAGAGAATGATGTATCTCAGTCACGCTTTCATTGTGACTGTTCGTATGAACTCCATGAGGATGTTGAAGTACATGGGTTCATACGGCCACTAGCCCCGGGTTAAGCGGAATTAGACACAAGTTACGAAACGTAACGCCATAGATCTTGCATGCTTCGCTCGCATTTTGCTATCAGCATGCGATATGTATCGCCAAATTTGGGAAACGTTGAGTGGAGGCGCTTGTTGGAATAGCCCTGTTTTATTAGTTTCTCCAACAATGTTTTGTGACGTTGATTAAAATCGTCACATTTAACACAGGATCTAGCAAATACTACTAGGCGATATATGTATACGCCATATGCAAGTCCCACTGGAATATTACTATCCAGAAAGGGATAGTTTACGATGTCGAAATTGTAATCATCTCTTTTGTCATAAAGTCGACGAGAGAATCCCCGCTTCATTTTTATAGAGATATAGATCTAAATATGTTGTGCCTTTAGGGCTATCTGTAGTTTCCTTCAAATCCAGTGAAGGTGGATATATATCCTTCAATGTGTCATTTATATAGCGATTATCCACAGCTAGAAGATCGTCTATATAGCGTTTGGTGAATGAGAAGGAACGGGCTTTGAATGGATCGGTTTTTGAAAGCGCCTTCATGTAGTCATATTCATAAGAGAACAGATACAGGTCAGCCAACAGGGGTGCACAATTAGTACCCATTGGAATACCTATATGCTGCTGATATATTGTGTTGCCAAACTTCACATAAATATTTTTAATGAGAAATTCAAGCAACTCTATAAACAAAGAAACATCCCATGAATTCCTTGTAGGTAGTAGAGCTAGAGAATGCTTTATGGCTTCCGACATTAACATATCTACGATCAGTTTTCTTGAACACAGATACTATTTCACATCAGATTATTTGCTAATTTATCATGCAGTTTTTGCAAAGGAAACACATAAATAAAATATTCGCAAAATCTGTGCAAAAAAAATCCACAAGAAATGCATATTTTAAGAATGACGTTACTGTGGTGGCGTCAAAGCGGTCATGTTATTTCGTTTTTTACATTTTCTGTTCGCGCTTGACCCAAGGGGTAGGTGTTGTACGTTTCAGGCACCTAGCTCATGGGTAAGAGCAATATTTAGGGGGGGGGGGCGCGGCCCCCCCCCCCAGGCCTGGACAGGTCCCAAAAAGCCCAGGCCAGATAGGGTTAATAACTTAATTAATATTCAGACTCACAAACTCCTCATTTCAAATCAAACGATGCAGTTGAAGTAGTCAGAAGAACCAATAAACAGCATTCAGAAAATATGTCGTTCATGGTTCATTTATTGCGATTTAGCGGAGCAAAAATTGATGAAGTAACCAAAATCTCATTGCACGCACAGACATCTGGGCTTCTCGCTCCTTCATGGCTTTGCTGGTATCACGAACAGTCTTTACAAACCAGCCCGTCATCGATCCCATTCCGTCGCTGGTTTCTCTAGTCCGATAAATACATGTATATACCCTTTATATGTTGACTAAACACCCGTGATCCTTCGCCTGACATATGGGTATGGTGGTATCGAATAAGCATTTATCGCCACGTCATTATTGCTCAAACACGCACATGAGCATTACTCGTTAGGGTCGTATACGAATACAAAATAAACAGTGGTGATCTTACTGGAAGACAATTTTTATAGAATACAGATTCTCTATTCAACATTGAGTGATGTTTTGGGAATTTTAATCATGTTAACCACTTTTTTATCTTTGATAGTCCCCGCCCCCAAAATCGAAGGCTTTCTAACTGGTGCTACCAATAGCGAATATACGACCGGCGACTGGTACTGGCCTGACGATCGACAAGTCAACCTAACAATTTGGAACTGGTGTCCGGGGATGCCGAGAGCTGCCACCAGGAGATACATTGCTATAGTGATATCGGGGGGCTATCCTCCTGTATGTATGAAAGATACAGAAGGTGGCCCAAAATATTTTGTTTGTGAGCGTCGGATGTAGCATGATACGTCTTCAACACCAGGGTATTATGGCACAGTTTTGGGGGCGTCCGGTCACTGGCGTCGACGAAAATAATAATTATCGCAACAGTAGTCTTTTGATGTGAGGAATAGTGGAACCACGCCGAATTGTATGTAATACATAATTTACTCAGTAATTACTTGCCTATAGCTCGCTTGCGTTGAATGTTGCCGATTGGGTGCCCGACAGTTGAGCGACGCTGATTCTTAACACGGAGAACACCTAATCTGCACCACTGTCTGTCGTTTACTAAGGATAGCTTTTCCTGAAAATAATTTGTTGAAATATTTCTATATTTGCTTTATGAGTGGTAAAGGCTTTTGGTTCCTCGACTCATCGTGATGATCTTTCGCTACAGACGTTCATAAAGTTAGACCGCGGTTCGCAGTTCGCAGTTCGCAGTTCATTATTCGAGGAGACCAGCAATTATTTCCTCAGATATGGAAATCTGTATTTTTTTTTTTTATTAAGAGTACTTTGAACTCCAAACTCTGTACAGCAAGAGAGAATGTCATGCTCTATATCTTTGCATATTCATATCCCATATCTGACACCAGGGGGCGCTGCTAGGGGCGCTGTTATGAATAGCTGAATGACTGGTCCCGAATAACGAACAGCGAACCGCGGTCTAACTTTACGAACGTACAGCAGTATCCACCCCGTATATTCTTGTAAGAATGTGGTGCCTAAGAATCTGTACGGCTGCTACTCGGCGTGGTAAGTTGAAATGACGAAAGTGTTCCGAGAATTCGAAAAACGTGGTGGCAATATTTGTTGTTGCGACTGAATTCATTTTCAAGAAATGGAGAAGTTTCAGCTTGGAACATTGTCTACGCTCCCCAAAAAGTCGTCATTTATGAACAAGTTCTTACAAAATCTTTTTTTTTCGCAGTTCAGGGCAATATATTCATATTTTATAACATTTTATGTCGATATTTTACAGGACTATAAGTCTTCAACATCTGATGGACAGTCTGTCCAAAGGATAACGATACTGAATCATCAGAAATCTGGCGATACATGGGAAAAGAACAACACCGCGTTTTATTACTGTACGCGTGATATTGTTGGGGGGTGGGGGGGGGGGGATGTACGCCCGCTACCAAATTTCTTTTTTCTGTATGTACGCCCGGTACAAGTGAATTTTGTAAACCAAATAGATTTGTTTATTCATTTGTAACGTAATTTAACCGCTTTTGGGTTAATATCCCTAGTCTATATTGAAAAGATGTGTAGGTACCGGTACATCGTTTTATTCCTCTTGTCGCAGTGATAGCTGAACTGAGGCTGATAATCCTTCAGACAAACCAGGAGTTTGAGGAAAATAGGCGAATTAGTGGAAACTGTTAAGTTGGTATGATGTATTTTAGTTGAGGTGTTGAAGGCAAATAGATAAGAACAATTCACAAAATAAGATGGGTGTAATAATGCGTCCCTACAAAAATAAGAGGTTGCAACGACATTGAGTTAACTATCGACCGGCGGTAAGAAGACCAACCTGAATGCGAAGAAACGATGACATATATCCACGAAGATGCATCAGTACTACAGCATGTCAAAGTACAGACAGCAATGTGGTGTATAAAGTTAGCTGAAACATTTTTTTTACGTACAAATTTCTGAAATAAATTTCCACGTGTGCGTCAGAGTCAAAAATCGACGTCCTCGCAGGCGCTACACGATCTTGTTCTTCAACCCCGTTCACATAATATTTTGGGAAAATTTTGTTCGCACACCAAAGATAATAAATATAAGAATTTCACAACCCAATTGAAATTATTTCCTTGTGTGGTTTAATTACTTGAAAAACTTCGACACAATTAAGTTTGCAGTCGACATTACCCATAAATTAAGCGAGCCTTAAAGTTGTTGTGGTATCTGAAGTTATTAAAGTTCACGTATCTTGGAATCTTGAATTTTTGCTGCTTTGGTGCATGATTAAAATTTGTCCGAAATGTGCTGTGAACGAAAGTGGAAGGGAAAATTTGGCGCAGAAGGTGGGGGTGGGGGTATACCTATACGTATTGCGCCTCCAGTGACGTCGATTAAATTATAGACCGTGTTCGTGACGTCATAACCTCATTCTGCAACACCACTGATGCTGTAGATTATGTAAGACTATAAACAGTGTCACTGTCAGCGATGCAACATTCTGGTCTAGCGACAAAAAGAATACAAGTCGCCAGCGATTCGATAAAACTATTCATACATGCACGTTATCGACCAGTTAGACGGTAGGTCAGTCACAAGCCTCTACGAATATATGACTGCGATCAGCTTTCAGATATGACTTTATCTGGTGAAAAGATCCTCTCGTAGCGGATATCCGTTCCTACCAGAAAAGCCCCGTCGGAGACCTCGATCATGTTTATATAGTGGCTGTGATAAGTTAATTCCAACAGCATACAGTTATTTTGTCAGTTACCGATCGCTCAAATGTTCCGATTACGTTCATTGCCGCAACTGATAATGATCGAATATACAAGCTATACCAATATTTACTCTTTAACTAAACCAGTTACCGTGTCGAGGATATATGATGTTGATGACAAATCAGTACTTGTTACCCCTGCCTTCGAATTTTCTGTGACTTCATATTCGGGTCATTTTGACCCTATTTGCATAATCTCCGAGCAGAGGATCATGGGTAAATTCAAGATGGCGGCCACGTGGGGTACCAGAAAAGTGATGTTTTCCTCATTTTTCTCTCCAAAATTTCTGCTTTTCCGCGATGAAAATGGGCAAAAACTATTTTATTTCGCAACACAGTAATATTTATTAATTTATCATGTAGTTTTTTTTTGTGGAGAAATTGCATAAATTAAAAATTCGAAAAATCTGACAGAAAAATCGACCAAAAATGCCGTTATAGAGAATGACGTCATTGTGACGTTATCAAACGACCATCTTGGATTTTCTCAGCGATATTTAGGGCTGCTGTGCCGGCTCTAAACATCGGATTTTGCTCTACGGTCTGTTGTGATGTGAAGAGCTTCTGCGGCAGTTTGTGTGAAAGTAGATAATAAGAAATAATATGTACAGGTTGACGGCTCGTGGTCCAACCAATGTGCGCGATTTTCTGCATTGCGTCAAGGACATCCGGGTTCCCACCGCCACATGATGGACACTGAACGAATTACACAACCTATGTAGGAAACTCTAGTAGTTTTTCTGGGAAAATTTTATCCAAAGACTGGATTTTTTCCCGATCATAGTTTGACTAACAAGCCTTCATGCAAGTGTATTATCCATGCTTCGGACTGGTATGTAATATTGACTTCTTTGGGACCATTTGGTGTGAAGGAAAGTACACCGCAAGTTTCGTAAATGCCTCTAATATAATGCCGTATGAAAGATGGACATACAGTTTTCATTCCATAACCGGAGTAGTTTACAATAGAGAACGGAGCCTTTTGCTGTCAAATAGGAAAAGGTTCGGAACGATTTTTCCTTTGGATGCACTAACGGTTTGAAGATGTATTGGATGTTGCTTAATTTTATTGTTTGAATTATTTAATATGGCTGATCTCCCGGACTCCACAAGCTCTGGAGCGAAAACGTAATCATCAACGAAAAACTTTCAAGTTATAATTGCAAAAAATTAAACACTTACCTGTATTTCATACGTGGCATAATCTGGCCACATCTCTTTTTGAGCGTCAAATTCGCAGTCACAAGTACATGCGTAAAATTGGAGCGATGGGAAATACCGTTCTAATGAAAGGATACATATTTTACGTAATATCATATTAGCCACTGTGTAATGTAAGCCACCTGGATGGTTTTATTCTTTTTCTTATCAAATTGATTAGATGGTAGTCTTACGTGCGAGATTAAGACGGTTTATCTTTAAAAATATTTAAGTAAAATCAAAAGATTTTGAAACCCCTCGGATTGTGGCTTGTTTGTCACTGGGAACAATCAAGGCGTCATTGAACTTATTCCTCATCATAATTTTATCTGACCAGTTTACTTTCTTCCTTAGTCCATCATAGTTTACTTCACACCATGGCCAGCCAATCAAGCGCATAGACTGTAGTACTCTCTGTTAAATCAATATATTAACAGACAGTGTCAGCGTACTGTTCCAGCCGTCTCCCCTTCAGCGATTGGTCATTCGACTCTGCAATTTTAAACTAATACGAGCATTTTCATTGGATCACTATTTATAGGAGCCACCCATATCTTCATACACAACCACGTGACTGCCTCAGTTGACTGATGTCATAGCGCGGCCTCGTTTTCGATTTCAAAATATGCCGTCTAACTGGGAAAATGTTGTTGTTGCTGCATCAGCCGATCATTGGCCCTCCGTAAAAGGGTTCAATACTATAGGCTAGTCAAGCGTACATACTAATGACCTGTACCAAAATTATTCCATATTCATGAGACTAACTGACTTTCATTAAACCGCCAAATATGAAATGTTCTGCTGATTGGCTGAGATGCCGAATGACGTATACTGGCAGCCTGACCGCTGTGATCTCTGCTTTGAACAAATCAAAGATGGTCAGTTGATTACCTGACAGTGTATGCGACGTCACAAATGAATTATTTCGTTCTGCAAAGCCGTTATCGAGAGATCCCGATGATAGGGAAGAAAGGGTGAGGGAAGGACCTGGTATACCGAGGATGACTTAGTCTAATTATGTCGTTTTCATTTCCTGATTCATGCACCAACTGCAAGTAAATGGACTTGAATTGAATTGAATTGAATTGAATTTTTATTCACTTGTCGTTTGAGATGTGAATGCCATTCCTATGAATTATGGAGGGATATAAAATGATCAAAGAATAAAGATAAAAATTATGAAAGACTTGCTGTATAAATTCTTCATGTATAACAAGAATTTGTGAGCACTACAACGACAGAAACAGACATTGTGGAAAAATAAGACGGAATGGAAAGCAAACTTCCTCCCCAGTCAAGCGTCTCATCATCGTTGCGCTCAATCACAGGCCCGCAAAACAAGAGTTTGGGGGGGGTGGACGGTGGTATTACGATAGTGTCGAAATATGGGGTCTCTATATATAACCCCTGCTTTATATAAATCCACATCAAGGTGAGAAACGGACTTTGGGTGAATCGAGAAATAAACGGTTTATCGCCAAACAAAATACATCAGCATATTCTACAAGTATCACTTTATATATTTCCGTCGTCAAATTAGTAAATTTGTGCAATTTTTTACCTTTGCCGGGCGATTCAAAATCCAACCAGACTGCCCATCCATCTAAGAACAGCCCGCTTATGGCGGGCTTCGTTCTCAATTCTGATTGGTCAATCTCGACAGCTGATCAGTGCGTGACCTCTCTTGCTGGAGGCGTGTCGCGACTGACCAATCAGAATTGAGAACGAAGCCCGCCATAATCGGGCTGTTCCTAGATGGATGGACAGTCTGGTTGGATTTTGAATCGCCCGGCAAAGGTAAAAAATTGCACAAATTTACTAATTTGACGACGGAAATATATAAAGTGATACTTGTAGAATATGCTGATGTATTTTGTTTGGCGATAAACCGTTTATTTCTCGATTCACCCAAAGTCCGTTTCTCACCTTGATGTGGATTTAGATATAAAGCAGGGGTTATATATAGAGACCCCATATTTCGACACTTCACCGTAATACCACCGTCCAAACCCCCCAAAACACTTGTTTTGCGGGCCTTTGCGCTCAACACACCATGGGGAAATCTATTCGCACTTGCTGGTTTTGTACGAACGATTCGTCAGTAACGATCTACCTTACTTACTGAGTATATCAATACAATAAAGAAATGATATTTTGTATGGCGTAAAGCCCACCCCTGAGCATATATACATATGAAATGGTTTTTGGCCCATAGGTGTTCCAACCGTGGATTGTCCCTGTGATGACCAACCTTCTCTCTCGGTGTTGCAATGTGCGCAACTGGCTTTATAATGAAGCAATGATATTTGGTATGGCGTATAGCTCGTTACTGCGCATATACTACTACGGTTGTAACACCTATGGGCCGTCATAGCTGAGTAGGTAGGGCATCGGCGCGATAAGCCGGGGTCTTGGGTTCGAATCCCGCTGTCAACCAATTTATTCTTTCTCTCTCAAAAATCATTTCATACCCGTACAATGTGATACCATCTCTTTATTCAGAAAGAAAAAAAACGGAATATAGTTGACGTTACATTCTCCCGAGACCGGCTCAAGTCGGTTTCTCGATCTAGTTTGCCCATTTGATATTTCGCTGTCTGCAAAATATAGTTTTGTTGTATTTTCTGATCAGCAACATGTTGCACTCATCTATATGTTGAGTTGCTGCACACAGGTGTTATCAAACTCGAAATCATTGTCTTTGCACTAAAGAGAACATTGATTCACACATAGTTACCGTAGTAGTATACAAAGCGTATTTGGAGGACGTTTGACCTCAGAAATTTGCATATTAGGGAGGTCACGGGAGGGTCACAGAGGTCAAGTGAACTATAGTTCCGGCAGGATGACCAAAAGCTACCTCTAACACAGGAGAGTTCCAATTGCTGCAGGGGATGTATTCAGGATGTATTCATCCGCGGTGATGCGGTCTGGCCGCGGTTTTGGCGGTGATTCGGTCTCGGGAAAAAGCTTCCGCGGAGAAAAAGTAGTCCCTAGATAAAATGGTCCGATGGGGTCGAGTGAGGTATCAAAGTGAAGCTTATGTGAAGGGGCATCTAATGGGCTGGGTGTGGGGTTGACATATCGGCCTTCTGCGCATGCGCGGTGGCCGAAGGGTATGAAAATAGCCGTTTTGGGATGTAGGGGAGTCCCAAATGGTCCAATGGAGTCGAGTGAGGTATCAAAGTGAAGCCTAGGTGAAGGGGTATTTTATGGCTGGGTTAGTGCATGTAAAATTTTTCCTGAAAAAAAACGGAACTCGGACTTTATCGAAAAATCCGGGAAAATACCTATATGGGGTATGGGGGTCCGATTGTGTCGAGTGAGGTATCAAAGTGAAGCATTAGGATTTCGCTGACGTCCTAGTAATAAACACAATCTATAGGTGTTGTACCATGTTAATAGGATCAGTCTAGCATCTGTACCACCCTAGGGTCCAGCGTTTATTGTCCCGTGTATCTCCGCAAGAAAACAACAAACAAAATGGCGGCTCCAGGATGGTGTGGGGATGCCCTTTCCATATCACGGCGTCGACAGTAGCGCCATCTGCACACATTGACGCAAGGGAGACAACTCGTGTGGCCTAAGGATATGGAAATAGCCGTGTTGGAGCTAGGGGAGCCACAAATGGTCCAATGGGATCGAGTGAGGTATCAAAGTAAAGCCTAGGTGAAGGGGCATCTGATGGGCTGGGTGTGGGGTTGAACTAGCGTCATTCTGCGCATGCGCGGTGGCCCAAGGGTATGGAAATAGCCGTTTTGGAGCTAGGGGAGTTACTACTGGTCCAGTGGGGTCATATGAGGTATCAATGTGAAGCCTAGGTGAGGGGGCATCTGATGGGCTGGGTGTGGGGTTGAACTAGCGTCATTCTGCGCATGCGCGGTGGCCCAAGGGTATGGAAATAGCCGTTTTGGAGCTAGGGGAGTTACTACTGGTCCAGTGGGGTCGAATGAGGTATTAAAGTGAAGCCTATGTGAGGGGGCATCTGACTGGACTAGTGGGTTTGAACTAGCGTCATTCTGCGCATGCGCGGTGGCCCAAGGGTATGGAAATAGCCGTGTTGGGAGCTAGGGGAGCCACAAATGGTCCAATGGGGTCGTATGAGGTATCAAAGTAAAGCCTAGGTGAAGGGGCATCTGACTGGACTAGTGGCTCGGCCGTTGTCACCATTCTGCGCATGCGCGGTGGCCCAAGGGTATGGAAATAGCCGTTTTGGAGCTAGCGAAGCCAATAATGGTCCAATGGGATCGAGTGAGGTATCAAAGTGAAGCTTATGTGAAGGGGCATCTGACTCGACTAGTGGGTTGACATAGCGTCATTCTGCGCATGCGCGGTGGCCCAAGGGTATGGAAATAGCCGTTTTGGAGCTAGGGGAGTTACTACTGGTCCAGTGGGGTCGAATGAGGTATTAAAGTGAAGCCTATGTGAGGGGGCATCTGACTGGACTAGTGGGTTTGAACTAGCGTCATTCTGCGCATGCGCGGTGGCCCAAGGGTATGGAAATAGCCGTGTTGGGAGCTAGGGGAGCCACAAATGGTCCAATGGGGTCGTATGAGGTATCAAAGTAAAGCCTAGGTGAAGGGGCATCTGACTGGACTAGTGGCTCGGCCGTTGTCACCATTCTGCGCATGCGCGGTGGCCCAAGGGTATGGAAATAGCCGTTTTGGAGCTAGCGAAGCCAATAATGGTCCAATGGGATCGAGTGAGGTATCAAAGTGAAGCTTATGTGAAGGGGCATCTGACTCGACTAGTGGGTTGACATAGCGTCATTCTGCGCATGCGCGGTGGCCCAAGGGTATGGAAATAGCCGTGTTGGAGCTAGGGGAGTCCCTAATGGTCCAATGGGGTCGAGTGTGGTATCCATGTGAAGCATTCGTGAAGGGGCATCTGATGGGTTGGGTGTGCGGTAGGAATATCATTCTGCGCATGCGCAGACGCAATGCGGAGCTCTCGTCCAATCAGAAGCGAGTATTTCAAATCCGGGAGCTAGGGGAGTCCCTAATGGTCCAATGGGGTCGAGTGAGGTATCCATGTGAAGCATTCGTGAAGGGGCATCTGATGGGTTGGGTGTGCGGTAGGAATATCATTCTGCGCATGCGCAGACGCAATGCGGAGCTCTCGTCCAATCAGAAGCGAGTATTTCAAATCCGCCACGGAGCTCTCGTCCAATCAGAAGCGAGTATTTTGACCCGGTGCATTATGGGGCATATCCAAGATGGCGGCACGTATGTTCAAGATGGCGGCACATCCGGTGTCGAAAACTGGCCATTTTATCGGGATGTGGTCACCTAGTGTCGAAAACTGGACCCTGTATGCGTCCCGCTAGACGTTTTGGGAGCTAGGGGAGTCCCTAATGGTCCAATGGGGTCGAGTGAGGTCTTATTTTGAAGCTCTCGTCGGGGAGCATCTGATGGGCTGGGTGTGGGGTTGAAATAGCGGCATTCTGCGCATGCGCAGCCTGGCCGTAGTATAGAAATAGACGTGTTGGGGGGTATGTGGGTGTGTGTTTGGGTTTGAGATGGGCTATTCACGGTTCGAATGGGTCGTGTGAGGTATCAATGTGAAGCTTGTGTGGGGTAGAGTCAGAATGGCGTGTGTTTAAATGCAAGTCGCGTCAATCTGTGCATGCGCATTTGGTTGTAGTAAGTAAAGTGGCCATTTTGGGGCAGTGAAGGAAGGTATTTGGGGTCGAGATGGGCCATCCTTGGTCTGAATGCGTCCTGGGAGGTGTCATTTTGTAGTTCTCGGGGTGTACATTCCGAATTGAGGGAATTTTGGGGCAGTGCAGGAAGGTATTTGGTGTAGAGATGGACCATCCGCGTTGCGAATGCGTCATGGGATGTGTCATGTTGTAGCTCTCGGAGTATAGACCCCGATTTCAGGGATATTTACAGCATCTGTGACGTCATCGATGACGTCATTAGTACAAGTTGTAGCGAAAGTGGGCCTTTTGGGGCAGTGCAGGAAGGTATTTGGTGTAGAGATGGACCATCCGCGGTCCAAATGGACCGTGTGAGGTGTCATCTTGTAGCAACGCCCACCAACACCATTCTTAGTGCTTCAACGCCCTGGTGAAATAGCTCAGAAGCTCTGATATTCCATGGAATTGTCACTAATTCTTCGAAATGCAGTGATGCCTGTCAACGCCCGTCGTTACACCTTAACACTCTAACATAACGCCATGATATAGACCAGAGAGAGAACAACAACAACAACAAGGATGACACATGAGAGAACAACAACAACAAGAAGTTTTTTTCACATAGTTTATTTTCCCCAATGTTACATCATACCCACGCTGGGGGAGCCGCGTTGGGTATATTTACAATTCAAGAAGATTCTTATCCAATCAGAGGCCACCATTTGCATGTTTCATATTCGTTCCTGTCCGTTAGATGTATTCTTGTTCAATCAGAAGTCTCCATTTCAGAAAGTGCCATCTGAACCGTTTATTCTAATCATCGTCGGGCAGGCCAGGATACCGTTGAGGCAACATATCCTCAGATAGTTGTTTGCGCATTCTGAGTATCTATCAGTGCATGGGTGAATACTTTCATCCGATGGAGGTGGTGGTCAGTTTAACCACGAAGAACGCAACATTGGTCATTATCTCCACTATCCACTTGGTGTTACAATTCAAGAAGACTTGTCCAATCAGAGGCCACCATTTGCATCTGTCATATTCGTTCCTGTCCGTTAGATGTATTCTTGTCCAATCAGAAGTCTTCATTTCAGAAAGTTCCATCTTCGGCCATGTTCGCTTTGAACCGTTTATTCTAATCATCATCGGGCAGCCCAGGATACCGTTGAGGCAACATATCCTCAGATAGTTGCTTGTGCATTCTGAGTATCTATCAGTGCCTGGGTGAATACATTCACCCGATGGGTTGGTCGGTCAGCTTGGTCACGAAGAACGTAACTTGGTCACACTGTCCACTGTCCACTTGGTGTTGGGGCGTTGTAACCGGGCCCATTCCAAGGGATCCACGGTGTTCAGTTTCTCCAGCATCGTCTCTAGCGACACTCGGTTAATGATGGTAAACAGTTGGTCAAAGACCTGGATGTTACTGCTCGGGTAAAAGTATCGGACTTGGACTGTCTCTTTATGCTGCAGCACATAACCAAACGCCAGATTCAATTTGAAGGCCGTAGTTTGATCTTTGAAGATGGCTTCTACGTAGCTACGTAGACGGGCGAGGTCGGTCAGTCGGAAATTGTAGATATCTTGAATAGGGCGATGACGGTGGAAACAGTGCCGTATCATGGACCAATGGCGCCGATAGATGTCACTCACTGGATGGGCGCCCTGTAAGAGATCGTTAGGAACATTCATGGGCTCGTCCAGAAAATGTTCGATGTTGTCAGGCGTATGACTCGAAACCGTAACGGTGGGGTCCGGCTGGATATCCAGGCTCTGAACTGTTGGTATAGACGGGCTCTCCTTCATCGCATCACCAGTGGCATTCGTCTCCCCGGGCTCAACTTCACTAGGTCTGACCCTCCGCGGCTCCTCCTCAGTACGAAGTTGTCGCACATGCCATGGTACCGGGGCATGAATCAACCGTTGGTGTCGCAGCAACTGACTGCGTCGTTTGAAGAGTTGATCACAACCGTTACATTGTTCCGTCGCGCCCTCGTGGAATGAGCGTTCGTGGCACAGTAAATGATCCTCCCGATTGAATGACCGTGCGCAGGTTGTACAAGTATACCGAGCATCGTTGTGGGTGGAGGCCTCGTGGCGTCGTAAATTATCTAGACGAGTAAACAGCTTCTGGCAAGTTGTGCAAGTGAACATCTTGGTGGTTGACAGAGTGTCTGATGAAACGTCCAGGCCGCTTCCCTTTTATAGCACGCTAGCTGGTGATCTATTTTTAGCACACTCAGTTCAACTATCCCCAAGTCGAGGGCCGAGCCGTGACATCTTCGGTAACATCCGTGTCTCTTCGGTCACCTCCGTACCGTCAACGATCAACATGTAGACATATAGAGTATGTACGGCATGTTATGGTATTCATCATCAGTGCATGAGTGACGCATTCAGCCGATGGGAGTGGTCGGTCAGCTTGGTAACGAAAAACGTAACATTGGTCACACTCTCCACTGTCCACTTGGTGTTGGGGCGTTGTTGTTGGGCCCATTCCAAGGGATCCACGGTGTCCAGTTTCTCCAGCATCGTCTCTAGCGACACTCGGTTAATGATGGTAAACGGTTGGTCAAATACCCGGATGTTACTGCTCGGGTAAAAATATCGGACTTGGACTGTCTCCTTATGCTGCAGCAAATAACCAAACGCCAGATTCAATTTGAAGGCCGTAGTTTGATCTTTGAAGATGGCTTCTACGTAGCTACGTAGACGGGCGAGGTCGGTCAGTCGGAAATTGTAGATATCTTGAATAGGGCGATGACGGTAGAAACAGTGCCGGGTCATGGGCCAATGGCGCCGATAAATGTCACTCACTGGATGGTCTTCGTGTAACAGATCGCTGGGAACATTTATGGCTTCGTCCACGAAGTGTACTTTGCCCTCCACGTCGTACAAAATCTGGCCCAAGGTCTTGTCGTCGGAATTTGACTGTTGAATTAGGGCGACATCATCATCGGCCCTCGTGCGATGGGTGGGAGTTCCCCCTGTTTCGATATTGATGCCTACGGGCTCTTCTATCTGCAAACGTGGCTGCGGAACAGGGTGTCGTGTGCGTTGGTGTCGCAGCAACTGACTGGTCAGTTTGAAAAGCCGACCACATTCTTCGCATGGACGCTTGGGTACTTCATGGCGTGCACGTGTGTGGCGCTGTAAATGATCCGGGCGCTGAAACGACAGTGTACATATCGTACAGTTATACCGGGCGGTTCCTTCGTGCTTGGTAGCCTCATGGCGGCGCAAGTCGTGCAGACGAGTGAATGATTTCGAGCACGTAGTACAAGTGAACATCTTGGTGGTTGACAGAGTGTCTGATGAAACGGCCAGACCGCTTCCCTTTTATAGCACGCTAGCTGATATCATGTTCGGGCACTTCCGTGTCTCTTCGGATGTAAAAGTCCCCGGATGTAAAAGTGCCCGAATGTTTACGAATGTTCCACCATTCCGGAGCCGCCATGTTGGATCCGCCATTTTGGAACCGCCATCTTGGATATGTCCCATAATGCACCGGGTCAAAATACTCGCTTCTGATTGGACGAGAGCTCTGTGACGGATTTTAAATACTCGCTTCTGTTTGGTGTACGTCGCTAAAGGTGACCGGAACTGACCTTTGACCCCGGCGCGCGCAGTGTAAAGGTTTCCACCGCGGTGCGGTGGACAGTGGACAGTGTGACCAATGTTACGTTCTTCGTGACCAAGCTGACCGACCAACCCAACATGGCCGAAGATGGAACTTTCTGAAATGAAGACTTCTGATTGGACAAGAATACATCTAACGGACAGGAACGAATATGACAGATGCAAATGGTGGCCTCTGATTGGACAAGTCTTCTTGAATTGTAACACCAAGTGGATAGTGGAGATAATGACCAATGTTGCGTTCTTCGTGGTTAAACTGACCACCACCTCCATCGGATGAAAGTATTCACCCATGCACTGATAGATACTCAGAATGCGCAAACAACTATCTGAGGATATGTTGCCTCAACGGTATCCTGGCCTGCCCGACGATGATTAGAATAAACGGTTCAGATGGCACTTTCTGAAATGGAGACTTCTGATTGGACAAGAATACATCTAACGGACAGGAACGAATATGAAACATGCAAATGGTGGCCTCTGATTGGATAAGAATCTTCTTGAATTGTAAATATACCCAACGCGGCTCCCCCAGCGTGGGTATGATGTAACATTGGGGAGAATAAACTATATGAAAAAAACTTCTTGTTGTTGTTGTTCTCTCATGTGTCATCCTTGTTGTTGTTGCTGTTGTTGTTCTCTCTCTGGTCTATATCATGGCGTTATGTTAGAGTGTTAAGGTGTAACGACGGGCGTTGACGGGCATCACTGCATTTCGAAGAATTAGTGACAATTCCATGGAATATCAGAGCTTCTGAGCTATTTCACCAGGGCGTTGAAGCATTAAGAATGGTGTTGGTGGGCGTTGCTACAAGATGACACCTCACACGGTCCATTTGGACCGCGGATGGTCCATCTCTACACCAAATACCTTCCTGCACTGCCCCAAAAGGCCCACTTTCGCTACAACTTGTACTAATGACGTCATCGATGACGTCACAGATGCTGTAAATATCCCTGAAATCGGGGTCTATACTCCGAGAGCTACAACATGACACATCCCATGACGCATTCGCAACGCGGATGGTCCATCTCTACACCAAATACCTTCCTGCACTGCCCCAAAAGGCTCACTTTCGCTAATACTCCTACTGATGACGTCATCGATGACGTCACAGATGACGGGAACATCCCTCAATTCGGAATGTACACCCCGAGAACTACAAAATGACACCTCCCAGGACGCATTCAGACCAAGGATGGTCCATCTCGACCCCAAATACCTTCCTTCACTGCCCCAAAATGGCCACTTTACTTACTACAACCAAATGCGCATGCACAGATTGACGCGACTTGCATTTAAAAACACGCCATTCTGACTCTACCCCACACAAGCTTCACATTGATACCTCACACGACCCATTCGAACCGTGAATAGCCCATCTCAAACCCAAACACACACCCACATACCCCCAACACGTCTATTTCTATACTACGGCCAGGCTGCGCATGCGCAGAATGCCGCTATTTGAACCCCACACCCAGCCCATCAGATGCTCCTCCACGAGAGCTTCAAAATAAGACCTCACTCGACCCCATTGGACCATTAGGGATTCCCCTAGCTCCCAAAACGTCTAGCGGGACCCATACAGGGTCCAGTTTTCGACACTAGGTGACCACATCCCGATAAAATGGCCAGTTTTCGACACCGGATGTGCCGCCATCTTGAACATACGTGCCGCCATCTTGGATATGCCCCCATAATGCACCGCTTCTGATTGGACGAGAGCTGCGTGGCGGATTTGAAATACTCGCTTCTGATTGGACGAGAGCTCCGCATTGCGTCTGCGCATGCGCAGAATGATATTCCTACCGCACACCCAACCCATCAGATGCCCCTTCACGAATGCTTCACATGGATACCTCACTCGACCCCATTGGACCATTAGGGACTCCCCTAGCTCTCGGATTTGAAATACTCGCTTCTGATGGGACGAGAGCTCCGCATTGCGTCTGCGCATGCGCAGAATGATATTCCTACCGCACACCCAACCCATCAGATGCCCCTTCACAAATGCTTCACATGGATACCTCACTCGACCCCATTAGACCATTAAGGACTCCCCTAGCTCCAACACGGCTATTTCCATACCCTTGGGCCACCGCGCATGCGCAGAATGACGCTATGTCAACCCACTAGTCGAGTCAGATGCCCCTTCACATAAGCTTCACTTTGATACCTCACTCGATCCCATTGGACCATTATTGGCTTCGCTAGCTCCAAAACGGCTATTTCCATACCCTTGGGCCACCGCGCATGCGCAGAATGGTGACAACGGCCGAGCCACTAGTCCAGTCAGATGCCCCTTCACCTAGGCTTTACTTTGATACCTCATACGACCCCATTGGACCATTTGTGGCTCCCCTAGCTCCCAACACGGCTATTTCCATACCCTTGGGCCACCGCGCATGCGCAGAATGACGCTAGTTCAAACCCACTAGTCCAGTCAGATGCCCCCTCACATAGGCTTCACTTTAATACCTCATTCGACCCCACTGGACCAGTAGTAACTCCCCTAGCTCCAAAACGGCTATTTCCATACCCTTGGGCCAACGCGCATGCGCAGAATGACGCTATGTCAACCCACTAGTCGAGTCAGATGCCCCTTCACATAAGCTTCACTTTGATACCTCACTCGATCCCATTGGACCATTATTGGCTTCGCTAGCTCCAAAACGGCTATTTCCATAACCTTGGGCCACCGCGCATGCGCAGAATGGTGACAACGGCCGAGCCCCTAGTCCAGTCAGATGCCCCTTCACCTAGGCTTTACTTTGATACCTCATACGACCCCATTGGACCATTTGTGGCTCCCCTAGCTCCCAACACGGCTATTTCCATACCCTTGGGCAACCGCGCATGCGCAGAATGACGCTAGTTCAAACCCACTAGTCGAGTCAGATGCCCCCTCACATAGGCTTCACTTTAATACCTCATTCGACCCCACTGGACCAGTAGTAACTCCCCTAGCTCCAAAACGGCTATTTCCATACCCTTG
Source organism: Hanleya hanleyi (assembly GCA_036873755.1). Taxonomy (NCBI): domain Eukaryota; kingdom Metazoa; phylum Mollusca; class Polyplacophora; order Lepidopleurida; family Hanleyidae; genus Hanleya; species Hanleya hanleyi. Next base: position 43,379 of record JAVTVY010019430.1, on the reverse strand, counting down.
GGCCACCGCGCATGCGCAGAATGACGCTAGTTCAACCCCACACCCAGCCCATCAGATGCCCCCTCACCTAGGCTTCACATTGATACCTCATATGACCCCACTGGACCAGTAGTAACTCCCCTAGCTCCAAAACGGCTATTTCCATACCCTTGGGCCACCGCGCATGCGCAGAATGACGCTAGTTCAACCCCACACCCAGCCCATCAGATGCCCCTTCACCTAGGCTTTACTTTGATACCTCACTCGATCCCATTGGACCATTTGTGGCTCCCCTAGCTCCAACACGGCTATTTCCATATCCTTAGGCCACACGAGTTGTCTCCCTTGCGTCAATGTGTGCAGATGGCGCTACTGTCGACGCCGTGATATGGAAAGGGCATCCCCACACCATCCTGGAGCCGCCATTTTGTTTGTTGTTTTCTTGCGGAGATACACGGGACAATAAACGCTCGACCCTAGGGTGGTACAGATGTTAGACTGATCCTATTAACATGGTACAACACCTATAGATTATGTTTATTACTAGGACGTCAGCGAAATCCTAATGCTTCACTTTGATACCTTACTCGACACAATCGGACCCCCATACCCCATATAGGTATTTTCCCGGATTTTTCGATAAAGTCCGAGTTCCGTTTTTTTTCAGGAAAAATTTTACATGCACTAACCCAGCCATAAAATACCCCTTCACCTAGGCTTCACTTTGATACCTCACTCGACTCCATTGGACCATTAGGGACTCCCCTACATCCCAAAACGGCTATTTTCATACCCTTCGGCCACCGCGCATGCGCAGAAGGCCGATATGTCAACCCCACACCCAGCCCATTAGATGCCCCTTCACATAAGCTTCACTTTGATACCTCACTCGACCCCATCGGACCATTTTATCTAGGGACTACTTTTTCTCCGCGGAAGCTTTTTCCCGAGACCGAATCACCGCCAAAACCGCGGCCAGACCGCATCACCGCGGATGAATACATCCTGAATACATCCCCTGCAGCAATTGGAACTCTCCTGTGTTAGAGGTAGCTTTTGGTCATCCTGCCGGAACTATAGTTCACTTGACCTCTGTGACCCTCCCGTGACCTCCCTAATATGCAAATTTCTGAGGTCAAACGTCCTCCAAATACGCTTTGTATACTACTTACCGTTCCCCGCAGAGGGCCCTCGGTGGCCGAGTGGTCTAAGGCGCTTCGCTGGTGACTGCTAGCCTCACACCGCTGAACCGGCACGAGTTCGAACCCAGCTGGTCCGTGTGTGAAAGTTTGTCAGTTACTTGCCGAAGGGCGGTGGTTCTCTCCGGGTACTCCGGCTTCCTCCACCAAACAAACTGACTGTCACCATATGAGTGAAACAAACTTGAGTGTGACATTAATCCAAATTCCCTCCCTCCCTCCCTCCGTTCCCCACAGCACATGTGTGGGCTGGAAGAAAAAGTAGCGGAAACAGTTTTCGTTATCGCAAACGTCTTGTGAGATCGCTTCCATACCTCCGTGGTCTGTCAAAATGAACTATTATATATTGTTCAACCGCTGAAAAGTTCGTGGTAATCACGATATAGATACTCTCTAAAAACAGTTGAGTGAAATTTCACTCAAGTAAGAGTGAAAATTGATCTCACTCAATACTTGAATGAGATTTTCACTCAACATGAGTTACTTTTCACTCAGCTTGAGTTAATGCACTCAACTTGAGTGACATTCACTCAAGCATAAGAGTGGAAATTGATCCCACTCAAGTTGAGCGAACTTGAGTAGTTTTAACTCAAGTTGAGTGAAAAGTAACTCAAATTTGAATGAACAGGTACATTTCACTCAAACGTGAGTGGAACAGTTCACTCAATTTTTTTTAGAGCAAGATTATGGCATTCGATAAAGTGCACATAATTCAGTGATCAGTCCAGAGAATTTCAAGATTTCCCTCTCCCCTATTTTGTTTCTCGAACCCAATATCTTTTCATTTTTTCGGCATGAAGGCATGGAATGAACTGGCAGTCAACAGAGATGTATAATCCGTTTAAACCACGATGTAAACTGAAAATACTGAATTAAAAATAGAACAATTTTTGTAAGAAATTTGTCGGACTGTTATTTTATAGCCGTATCAATATGTCATTGTTTTTTTTCTATATATGTATATATCTAATATTTTTGGGCGTTATTCATGGCTCACAAGAAAAAAAGGTTTTGTCTTACTGTGACATCAGTTAAAAGCACTTAACTCTCTCGCAAATCTAATATTTGGATAGGTCATACGGCGGACATTAGAGTCCTTTGATTAATCTTTTTAACTTTGCTCAAGCCCACAATAAGAGGAACACATGGCGACTGAACATAAGAAAACGTACTTACCTCATAGCATAAATGAATAACAATGGTGGCAAATTCAAGACTAAGTTTACCTCCTGCTATCCCTTTTATTCTTTGGAGTATTGTGGGCTCAATGCACGAAACACCTTGTCAGATTGCGCCGTGCAATATACCCACCACCGTTGCGTGCTAAAGCTCACGCGAAGTCTTTATTCAACCAACATAGTTATTGGGAATTATTTACTAAAATGTCATTATTATTGCGCCACATAATTTTGACATCGAAGTATGAACGATAAGAGGCCTGCATCAAAAACACACGAGGCATAATCACACGACAGCATTTCTGACTATACAACACAGAATGATTCCTAACAAATTGTACATGTACCTCATTGAACGTTTATCAAATGAAAGGGAATATATAGACAGAGATTTTTCATCAATTGAAAGAGAATATAAAGGCAGGTTTTTTTACCAATTGAAAGGGAATATATAGACAGAGTGTTTTATTACTTGAAAGAGAATATAAAGGCAGGTTTTTTCATCAATTGAAAGGGAATATATAGGCAGGGTTTTCCCATCAATTGAAAGGGAACATATAGGCAGGTTTTTTCATCAATTGAAAGGGAATATATAGGCAGGGTTTTTTAATCAATTAAAAGGGAATATATAAGCAGGGTTTTTTCATCAATTAAAAGGGAATATATAGGCAGGTTTTTTTCATCAATTGAAAGGGAATAGATGGGCAGGGTTTTTTCACCAATTGAGAGAGAATATAAAGGTAGGTTTTTTTCCATCAATTAAAAGGGAATATATAGACAGGGTTTTTTCATCAAATGAAAGGGAATGTATAGGCAGGGTTTTTCATCAATTGAAAGGGAATATATAGGCAGGTTTTTTTTCGCCAATTGAAAGGGACTATATTGGCAGGGTTTTTTCATCAACTGAAAGGGAATGTATAGGCAGGTTTATTCATCAATTGAAAAGGAATATATAGGCAGGGTTTTTTCATCAATTAAGAGGGAATATATAGGCATGGTTTTTTCATCAATTAAAGGGAATATATAAGCAGGGTTTTTTCATCAATTGAAAGGGAATATATAGGCAGGGTTTTTTTCAGCAATTGAAAGGGAATATATAGGCAGGGTTTTTTCATCAATTGAAAGGGAATATATATGCGGAGTTTTTCCATCAAATGAAAGGGAATATATAGGCAGGGTTTTCATCCATTGGTTTGACGGTTCATTTGAACGAGTGTGATCCCCGGGCTTGTGATACAGTGGCAGATGGCTATTGGGAAGGGTATCTAGAGGCGCAAGACATAGACCCACGACGGTTCCAGGGCGTCCCCTTCAAGTATTTGGATGTCGTGGAATCGTTGTTCCAGGTGAATATCTTTGTATACCGATTACGACGCGAAGATGACATATTTGTGGCTGAAATGGTTCATCGCTCAACAGAACGGTATGCTTCTACCATGAAAGTCAATGTGTTTGACCACGGTGGGGTGAGTCATTTTTGACTGATCTACGATATGAGCCTGTACGCACAATCCTACAGTTGTACTCAATGTCATCGGGTGTTTGACCGTTCAAACAAACTCCACTTCCACGAGAAGATTTGTGACAATACTGTGAAGCGCAATTTTCCTGGCGGTGTGTACCATAATACGCCTACCATTTTCGAGGAAATGGCTGATGAGGGTCTTGTCATACCGGAAGAGGACCGTTATTTTCCCTACCGGGCGTGTTACGATTTCGAGGCCCTGTTGGAACCCATGGACATGTGCTCAGCGAAAACGCAGTGGACGCAGCGCCATATTCCCCTGAGTGTGAGCATTTCCACCAACGTACCCGTCTATGACGCTGCGCCCGTCTGTTTCGTGTCGTTGGGGGTCTCCCATGAGTTGATTACCCGCATGATGGGTTATTTAGAGGAAGTCAGTGCGGCCAATACGGAATTGTTGGTGTCCAAGTTCCAGGACGTACTAGACCTACTGGACCACCGGCTTCCTACACCCGGTGTATCGTTCAGCGACGATGAAGAGTCGGAGACGGAGTCGGAGCCGGATAACATTCAGCCGCAGGATGTACCTTTACCTAAGCCGTATGCGGAGAAATTGAAAGCCCGCTTCCCACAATACCTAGGCCAGTTACCTGTGCTCGGCTTCAACTCGGGGCGATACGATCTGAACATGGTGAAGGAATTTCTCTACCCATACTTGACCCAGGCTAATACCATCAAGTCCGTCATCAGAAAGATCAATAATCATATGGCCCTCACTACCACATCACTCCATTTCCTGGATGTACGGAACTACTTAGCTCCAAATTAAAATTTGATCAGTGGGTGAAGGCGTATGACTGTGCACAAACCAAAGGGAGGTTACCTTACACGTATATATCGACGCTCGATCGCTTTGAGGAAACACAGTTACCACCCCGGGAGGCGTTCTTTGACGATCTGAAGCAAGTGGAATGTTCGGAAGAAACGTACCGGGAACTACAGCAGGTATGGAACGACCAACATATGCAGACCTTGCGAGATTTCCTCATATGGTACAATAACTAGATGTGGTTCCTTTCCTCGAAGCGGCCGAGAAAATGGTTCAACTCTTTCGGGACCAAATGCACGTCGATATATTCAAGGAGTGCTTGAGTTTACCGGATCTGGCCCTACGCCATCTCTTTCAAGATTGTTCCACTTACTTCTCGCTGATACAGAAAAAAGACGAGGACATGTACGATTGTTTAAAGCGGAACATCGTCGGTGGGCCCAGTATTATTTTTCATTGCTACCACGAGAAGGACGTCACCACTCTTCAAGGTGGGAAATCCTGTGCCAAAATCATCGGATTCGATGCCATTGCCCTGCATCTGTGGTCTCTTGCCCAGCCCATGCCCAGCGGTCATTATACGCGCTGGTTGGCGGAAGGTCAGCATTTCAGACCGCAACACACACCCTACAAACATCTCGCCGACCAGTGGTTGGACTGGGAAGCCTATCGACGGGGAATTTCTATACGTCATCAGACCAACGCCACAGAGAAGCGGATAGGAGATCGCCGACTCCCCGTGGATTGGTTCGCCCTTGTGGGTAGAATACAGTATTTCAATTTTACGGCTCCTATTGGCACGGCCACGAATGCCATTTCAGCGCTGGACGCTTCATCCAACGACGTGGGAAATCGGCGGAAGAATTACGGGAAGAAGTCCAGGAGAACGGGGATTACATCAAAGAAATGGGATACCACCTCATCGAAATGTGGGAGTGTGAATTTCACACCATGTGCCAGGCTCTCCCGCATTTACGCCGTTTCCTTCAAGCGCGCGAGTACCCTCTCAGTCGTCGGCGACTCCTGACTCTTCCACAGATGTTCGACGCCATTCGTTCCGGGGACCTATACGGCTTTGTGGAATGCGACCTGCATGTTCCCGACACTCTCAAGCCATTCTTCGCCCAGTGCCCACCCATCTTTAAAAACACACTAGTGGGTCGGGATGACATTGGAGACACCATGGGTGCCTATGCTGAGCAACACGAGTGTTTGCCTCGACCTCGACGGATGTTGATTGGCAGTATGTGGTCAGAGACAATCTTGCAGGGCACTCCGCTATTACAGTGGTACATGAGCCACGGCCTGGAAGTCACGCGCGTGTACCAAGTCTTACAGTACGTACCCAACCCCTGTTTTGCGGGGAATGCCGACATCGCGACGTCTGCCCGTCGTCAAGGCGATCAAGATCCGAGTAAGGCCATCATCGGGGAATCGTGGAAATTGACGGGCAATGGCTATTATGGTAAAACGGTGACTAACCAAGACAAGCACAGGAACGTGAATATCTGTACCACCAAACAGGCCCGCAAAAAGGTGAATTCTCCACTGTTTCGGTCCGTGGAGGTCATCGATGACGATACGTATGGAGTCAGTTCAGCCAAAAAGACCATCTATTACAACCTGCCCCTCCAAATGGGATGTATGGTATACCAGGTGGCCAAGCTGAGGATACTCCAGTTTTTATATGATTTCATGGGTGTGTATTTTAATCCATCAGACCGGCAACTCATGGAGATGGATACAGACTCCGCTTACATGGCCGTGTCTAATGCGGATTGGGAGTCCCTGGTCAAACCCGAGTTACGTGCACAGTATGTGACTACCTCGACGTGACCATTACCAGTACGACAAGCAGACGCCGGATCTCTTCAAGTTGGAATGGAGTGGCGATATTACTATCGCGTATTACTATACGCCCGTCCAGTGTATATACTATCGAATTAGTAAGGTAACTTAAAGGGATATAAAAAAAACATCTGTTGTGACGTGGTTAAGAGTGTCAGATAGTAGCCCGATAACGCGATTAAACTAGACTTTCTATATGCCCTTTCAATTATCAGATCCATGATCAGTCGAATTAAAATAAGTTAAAATGGGTTTAAAACTGTAGAAAGAAAAACATTTCAAATTTTCAGGTCTGTAAATTAATTTGGATAAAAGAGAATAATTTGAAATGGCGGCCTGATTAGTAGACATTGGTCAGACCATGTTAGGTCTAAAATTCACAATAAATATAGCTGAAATAGTCGAGCAAATTTCTGATAAGACCGTTGAAAAGTCAATGAAATTATTGCCAAAGAGAAGTATCTCGCCCATGGGTAGAGTGGTTAATTTGAAATCATTGTTTTTGTCTAAACTAAACCATTTATTCTCATCTCTGTCGGACTCTCCGCAGTCAGTAATAGATTTCTACCAGAAGAGCTGCTTGAACTTTGTCTGGAACGGAAACCCGACAAAATGTCTTGAAAACAGGCTGTTAAAGATGTAAGTATGGAGGCTTGAGGATTTCATTCGGGAACAAAAACATTCCTGGCTACGACGATTACTAAACACTAAACAAAAATGAAAGGATTTATTGTTTTTGTTTTTTACTTTACTTTGCTCTAAAAAAATTCTTTAATTAAACTAGCAACTAGCTTGAAGTGCGTGAAGATATATGACACAGGACCCCCATCCCCAGCTATCCCAACAGTCTTTTTATGGCAAATTGACCATATTTTCAAATCTGAAGTCAAATTTGTCAACGTTGTCAACGATTTATCAGAAGAAGAGGGAATTCATGGTTTCGTCAAATCAGTGAGAGAATAGTCTAAAAAGTTGCACATTGAAAACTTTTGCAAAGTTTTCTTATACCCCTTCATTCCCCAACACCTGTCAAGCCAAATGGCAATGGAAATGGGAGATTGCACGGGAACAAACACTTAACGATACAGATTGGTGTAAGAATAATGTAAATAAATGAACCAATGTTGTTAAATTCCACCGTATTGTGGATCGTAAACTCGCTACAAATACATTTGCTATCATGATAGTAGTAGGTTCTAAGCATTTCGACGCTCTGGCGCCTCACTGCGCATGCGCAAGAAAGTGGTGTGCGCAGGAGTGTTGGGCGCAGATATGACGTCACTTCCGGTCTGGGTGAATGGGGCGTGACCTGGGAACATGATAGGATATGTACTTACCTGTCCGTGGGATTTCTCCACAATTTCGCTGACGTCCGTGTCTTTTCGGTGACGTCCGTGTCTTTTCGGTGAGGTCCGTGTCTTTTCGGTCACGTCCGTTGACCTGTGAACATGATAGAACATGTACTGACCTGTCTGTGGGGTTTTTCCACAATTTCGCTGACGTCCGTGTCTTTTCGGTACGTCCGTGTCTTTTCGGTAACGTCCGTGTCTTTTCGGGTATGAATGAGGGTCTTGAGGGGGGCGGCTGTATGTGGCGAATTGACTGTGGATGTTTTTTTCTGTGATCTTTCATCCGGGCACTTCACGTCTGCGCCTGCACCGAAAACACACGAACGTCACCGAAGAGACACGGAGGTTAACGAAGTGACACGGACGTCATCGAAGAGATATGGACGTCATCGAAAAGACACGGACGTCACCGAAAAGACACGAAAATACACGGACGTCAACGAAAAGACACGGAGGTTAACGAAAAGACACGAATGCCGCCGAAAAGACGTATAAAAGTGGGAATTTTTAGGGCATTGCTGCATTCATTGGCCTGCTTGACCAACCTGCCTCACCAGCCTGCCTGACCAGCCTGAACCACTCTGACGACACGAGCTACTTACCTGAGCCTCACCGCAGCATGAGACGTGGAGAAGATTTTCCAGGGGATTCAGGAGCGCCTCCGGCTGATGTCTTGCCCGAAGACGAGCGTGTGAGTGAGATTTATCGACGTCACTGGAACACGATACGCCATTGTTTTCACCGTGACTGTCGTCTATTGGACTTGTATAATTTCCGATTGGAGGACCTCACGCATCTTCCAACCTATGCCGAGAGTATTTTTACGGACCAAGTGACAGCGTGAAGTGAATATGACATTTGGGTACATTTTACGGCACAAAGAGACGGATCAGTTACGGTATTATTATCCCAGTAATAATACCTATGTGTTCGACCAGCCTTTCACGGTGACGGATGCTATTTCTCTGGAGCCACTCATCGAGCAACTCACTACGTTGGATCCATCGGAATGGGCGCGTTTGCAACGTCCTAACACCAAACGGACTGGAAATGGTCGCGAACGTCACATTTTTCGTCACCAAATTGAGAGATCATCCCATCGGCGCTCCTGTTATTCTTCCGCCTTGGCTGCTCTGTCGAACAGGACTGTATGCGTTAACGAGAGGGGAACATGGACCCTACAAAGACCGGAAATGTCTGTTTCGATGTTTGACGGTTCATTTGGACGAGTGTGATCCCCGGGCTTGTGATACAGTGGCAGATGGCTATTGGGAAGGGTATCTAGAGGCGCAAGACATAGACCCACGACGGTTCCGGGGCGCCCCTTCAAGTATTTGGATGTCGTGGAATCGTTGTTCCAGGTGAATATCTTTGTATACCGATTACGACGCGAAGATGACATATAGTATTCCCCTGAGTGTGAGCATTTCTACCAACGTACCCGTCTATGACGCTGCGCCCGTCTGTTTCGTGTCGTTGGGGGTCTCCCATGAGTTGATTACCCGCATGATGGGTTATTTAGAGGAAGTCAGTGCGGCCAATACGGAATTGTTGGTGTCCAAGTTCCAAGGCGTACTGGACCTACTGGACGACCGGATTCCTACACCCGATGTATCTTTCAGCGACGATGAAGAGTCGGAGACGGAGTCGGAGCCGGATAACATTCAGCCGCAGGATGTACCTTTACCTACGCCGTATGCGGAGAAATTGAAAGCCCGCTCCCCACCATACCTAGGCCAGTTACCTGTGCTCGGCTTCAACTCGGGGCGATAAGATCTGAACATGGTGAAGGAATTTCTCTACCCTTACTTGACCCAGGCTAATACCATCAAGTCCGTCAACAAAAAGATCAATAATCATATGGCCCTCACTACCACATCACTCCATTTCCTGGATGTATGGAACTACTTAGCTCCAAATTATAGCTATGATCAGTGGGTGAAGGCGTATGACTGTGCACAAACCAAAGGGAGGTTACCTTACACGTATATATCGACGCTCGATCGCTTGGAAGAAACACAGTTACCACCCCGGGAGGCGTTCTTTGACGATCTGAAGCAAGTGGAATGTTCGGAAGAAACGTACCGGGAACTACAGCAGGTATGGAACGACCAACATATGCAGATCTTGCGAGATTTCCTCATATGGTACAATAACTAGATGTGGTTCCTTTCCTCGAGGCGGCCGAGAAAATGGTTCAACTCTTTCGGGACCAAATGCACGTCGATATATTCAAGGAGTGCTTGAGTTTACCGGATCTGGCCCTACGCCATCTCTTTCAAGATTGTTCCATTTACTTCTCGCTGATACAGAAAAAAGACGAGGACATGTACGATTGTTTAAAGCGGAACATCGTCGGTGGGCCCAGTATTATTTTTCATTGCTACCACGAGAAGGACGTCACTACTCTTCAAGGTGGGAAACCCTGTGCCAAAATCATCGGATTCGATGCCAATGCCCTGCATCTGTGGTCATTATACGCGCTGGTTGGCGGAAGGTCAGCATTTCAGACCGCAACGCACACCCTACAAACATCTCGCCGACCAGTGGTTGGACTGGGAAGCCTATCGACGGGGAATTTCTATACGTCATCAGACCAACGCCACAGAGAAGCGGACAGGAGATCGCCGACTCGCCGTGGATTGATTCGCCCTTGTGGATAGAACACAGACCGTATTTCAATTTTACGGCTCCTATTGGCACGGCCACGAATGCCATTTCAGCGCTGGACGCTTCAACCAACGACGTGGGAAATCGGCGGAAGAATTACGGGAAGAAGTCCAGGAGAACGGGGATTACATCAAAGAGATGGTATACCACCTCATCGAAACGTGGGAGTGTGAATTTCACACCATGTGCCAGGCTCTCCCGCATTTACGCCGTTTCCTTCAAGCGCGCGAGTACCCTCTCAGTCATCGGCGACTCCTGACTCTACCACAGATATTCGACGCCATTCGTTCCGGGGGCCTCTACGGCTTTGTGGAATGCGACCTGCATGTTCCCGACACTCTCAAGCCACTCTTCGCCCAGTGCCCACCCATCTTTAAACACACACTGGTGGGTCGGGATGACATTGGAGACACCATGGGTGCCTATGCTGAGCAACACGAGTGTTTGCCTCGACCTCGACGGATGTTGATTGGCAGTATGTGGGCAGAGACAATCTTGCTGGGCACTCCGCTACTACAGTGGTACATGAGCCACGGCCTGGAAGTCACGCGCGTGTACCAAGTCTTACGGTACGTACCCAACGCCTGTTTTGCGGGGAATGCCGACATCGCGACGTCTGCCCGTCGTCAAGGCGATCAAGATCCGAGTAAGGCCATCATCGGGTAATCGTGGAAATTGACGGGCAATGGCTATTATGGTAAAACGGTGACTACCCAAGTTTTTATATCATTTCATGGGTGTCTATTTTAATCCATCAGACTGGCAACTCATGGAGATGGATACAGACTCTGCTTACATGGCCGTGTCTAATGCGAATTGGGACTCCCTGGTCAAACTCGAGTTACGTGCACAGTATGTGGCTACCTCGACGTGACCATTACCAGTACGACAAGCGGACGCCGGGCCTCTTCAAGTTGGAGTGGAGTGGCGGTGCCATGATTGCTCTCTCCTCGAAGACGTATTACTGTTACGGTGGAGCGGAAAAGAATAAGTTTAGCTGCAAAGGGGTGAACCGGCGCGATCCGGCCATCGACAAAGCCTTGTACCTGAACGTGCTGGAAAACCAGGCCAGTGCGAGTGGGACTAACAGAGGATTTCCGGTCGTGACAACCAGATGCGGACGTACATCCAGAAACGAGATGCCTACATATTTTTCTACCCCAAGCGGAAAATCCTTCCCGATGCCTTCAATACACAGCCACCCAATGTTCACCGGGTCGAGTACGAGGGTCTGTATTCAGGATGTAGGCTGCCGGGGTGGTAGGGGTGATGGGAAACACATTGCGTGGAAACACACCTCGAAAGGGTACCCGAGGATCTCGCTGGAGTATGGCCATCAGCTGCTCTGTATCCATGACTCTAGCTGACGTAGTCACACAGGACGTTTCTTTGCTGATCCACGGTGATGACGTTATCAAACTCGGCGTAGCAAATCACGTTAATGGTATGGGGTAGAGGGACGGAGAAACGCAGTTCAAAGCGTAAGTTTTCTTTCTTGAGCAAGGCCAGTTGATGATCGTGTTCCAAGGTGGAGGTGAGGTCGAAGGCAAATAAAGTGTACCCACGGCCAAAGTGTCGTCGAGTGATGGTATTTCCTTCGTCCTGATTGTTTTGTCCTGTGGCTGTAAACAGGTTCAGGTAGCTCCGCACATAGTGCTGGTTACCAAAATCGGGAATTTGATGGCCGGCCACGTGCAGTGCCACGAAGTTGATGTTGAAATGTTGAAAGTGAAACGGATTCTCACCCACTGTTTATTGAAACTGGTGTTGTTGACACACGCCAGGGTAAGACGTTTAGGGAGATCGCCTAGAAATAGATTTTCACGATTGGCCGTCATCGTACCTACCGGCACGAAGAACACGGTCTGTACGCGTCGGATGGGGTACAGGGCTGGTTTTTTCGATAAGGCTTCCATGTGACTCACCAACACGCCCTGTTGCAAATCCACGGTACGGACAAACAGGGCTGCTTCTTCTATGACGATATTGTAATTGGGGGCTATCTCCGCCGGCCATCAAGCCGAAGGCGGGTGGGGAACGAATCAGCTTGATCTTGATGGATACACCGTTCCTCAGGTACCGATCTTGCAGGAACAGGTCGGCGTGCAGTCGAGCCATCATATCGACGGACTTGCTACCGCCTGTAAACCTTCTGCGTTGGATGAACCCACTATTTGCAACGGTGGTCATATCCGTTTCACCGGACGAATCCTTGTAGAACAGTGAGGCTTGCAAGTGTGTTTTTTGGCATCTTCTCCGTACGACAATAACGTTTCGATGTAGGCTCGGTACGGGTACGTATTGGTGGACGTACTGATGAGTTTATCGTTCAGACTGATATCTACCTGTTGGAACATCGAGTGCAGCCAGAGATTCAGTGGGGCTACCACCGCTTCGTCGTCGATGTTCGTCCCGTCTCCTTTCACCACTTTGGCTTTCACGTAAAGGTACGTGTGGGCTAAATCCAGGTAGGCCGTATCTTTGTTTTCAACGGTAAATTCCAGCGGTCCCGTTCCCGTCAGGCTAGCCAGGGGGCGATGTTCTACCCAACGACCTTCGGCAACACTGGTCTGTGTGGGAGGAATAGTCCACAAATCCAATTCACTGTTGGTAGACGGATACGACTCGGAGTGGATGAATGCCATTATGCGAAGATGTCTCTCTTCTTCTTCTTCTTCTTCTGGCATGTGCCTCGTCGGTGTGTTGGTCGTCGAATGACTCTACCCTGTGACGGGGGTTGTCTATTAAGAGCTTTGGCCACCAAGACGCTGCCTGCTTCTTTGGCCCGCCGTTTCAAGGCTTGTCGGGGTGTCGCACCACTCAAGACATCACCGGCCACTTGCAGTCCACTGCGTACCGCTTGTTTGCCCACCGCTTTTACTCCACGTGACACCAAGGGTAAAAACGTTTTGACGATGCTCCCGAGTATGTTTCCCAACCCGTGACCTCGTTGCATGCGTGCACCTCTAAAGACTGGAAGGCCACCGCCCGTTTGTTTCTTGTAATAGTCGGCATAGCTGGCCGTGTGACACTGGTAAGGCATGTACATTATACGAAGTGGGGAGAACGTGCTTGTCGGAAATGAAGTGTCAGCACCACCTTCCCTCGTTCGAATGCCACCGGGCGTCCCGTGTCATCTCTTATATCCACCGTGATCGTGTTGATATGGGAGTGTCGTACGGGCAGGTAGAGTACGTGGTTGAAACTGTGTATGACTTTATCGCCATACCTCTTTTTAATGGGAACCACCCGTAACAGAGGTGTGTTGACATCGCCCACAATGTGGTTGTCCACCACGTCCGAGTAGACGTAGAGTCCGTTCATACCCACCCTCATATCCATCGTGATGTGGCCTTTGTGGGCGGTGGGACCAGCGAACGTCCGTAGATCGAAACCCATCATTTGCTCTAGGGCAGGACTGATTTCCACACCCACGTTGGGGCTGAGAGTGAGACAGGACTTGTCGTTGTGTGCGTTGTAATCGAAGTCCACATGATTGATGAAGGGAAAGGTTTTGATGGGTTTTGAAACATTCGTCACCTCCCGTAGAGATTTATATTGCATCAGTTTTTTCAGCCCTTCCAGGAACTCCTTGGGGGTATCGTATTGGCCTTCGGGTAGGGACAGATGAGCGACTTTGCCTTCGTAGGTCACCTGGTACCACACTTCCTTGTCTCGTACGTTGTACCACGAGTAAGGGTATTGGATATCCACGAGTCCACATTCCCAGCGTCCAGGTAAATGCAACGGTTGCGACAACTGGGTCACGTACTTGGCCAAGGTGTTGTCAGGAAACACATCGAGCGAACTGTTACTGGGCAACGTGAGGTAAAACATGACGACTGAGCTTTCTTGCTTCTGCACCTGGCTTTAATAGGGCTCCCAGGCCTTGGGCGGATGAACGCGGCGTTGTGTTCGTCGCGGTGACTTGCTACATGTCATAGATCTTGATGTACGTAGTTTCAGGGGGTGGCGTGGTAAAAGAGGTGACGAAGTAGGTGCTCGTCATTGTGGTGTTTTGGGGCGTGACTCCCGTTCCCTAGAAGGTAGTGGTGGTGGTGGTGGGGGTGGGCCACTCAGCGATTGCTGGGCCCGCTGCATCCACTGCCAACGTTGAGGATTCCCCACCAATTCTTGAGGGACGTGTGTGTCTTTCAACCCCTGAGCAAAGGCTTCCCAGCCAGGGAGATTAGAGTGTTTGCGAGAGCGCACCGTAACGTTGATCAAATCGGTGATATGAGACCCCGGCACCACTCGGTTTCGAATAAGCAGTTCCTCCTGATCGCTCCAACCCATATGGGGATTCTGTTTCACCCGGTCCAACAACATACGAGCCTTGGTCTTGAATGCCTTAGGGACACTGGCCAAGACTTCATCTTCCAGCTGAGGTGATGATGGCGGTGTTGGTGCTGGCGCTGCTGGTGATGGTGGTGTACTGCTACGCCCCCTATATTGACCTATAAACGTCTTGTACCGGTTCAGCGCCTGATGGTAGAGTTGAATTTTCTCGTAATCGGGTAGTCGACGTTGGAGTATACTATTCATCTCTTCGTCCAAAGACTGGAGTTGTTGCACCGTGGCAGGCACGTTATAGGGAGATTGCAAACTCTGTAACAGTCGAGGTTCGACCAGCAACATTTTTTTCGTATGTTCCATGACGTTAGCGTGCTCCACCCAAGATGGATCCTACTAACGGTCCCAGTACGGAGGAGGCTAAGGGTGCGAGTAGTGCCCCGAGCAATCCACCTCGCTGTAACACCTGTTTCTTTTTCTTTAAACTTCCCGTCTTCTTCACCAGCGTTCGGAGACCCGTCTTGTGCCGTTGCAATTTCCCTTTCTGCGGGTGACTGAGAGGAACATTCCCTTTTAACACATTATGAGCGACTTCAGACAAACACCGTACCAATCCCGCGTCCGCGCCGCATACCAGGGCTCGGCCCACCTCCGGTGGTGCGCGGCGTAATACGCGGAGCGCCAGCGCGTGTTTCCGTATCCGCGAAGACATGATGAGGAAGTGCATGCTACAGGGTTGTGTCTTCATCTTTTATTTGGGCGTGTACACCGTCTGGAACTCTCCGGGAAAAATGTGGGTCCGCAATCGAAGTGCCGAGGGTGTCCCTTGTTTCCAGTCGATGAGCAGATAGCCGTGGGCCACTTGGGTGGCATCTTCAAAGGCTTCCCGCACAAAGGCCGTGCTTTTTAGGTACATCTGTCTCGCCAAGTGCATAATTTGTGATGCGTCTCTGGGGTTTTTGAACAATACCACATACTAAGCATTCAAACTGATGTTCCTGTGCTCTTTGTTCTTACTGAAGAGATTCTGGACGATGCAGATGATGCTCAACCGACGATGATGGCTCCCTTTCGTAAAGAGACGCGTCACCCGACTGTCGGTTTCGGTCATCAGATCGTCTACCACTACCAACGTGTCTTCTGGGGTATCGTCTGGGGGCAATCCTTCCACCAAGGTGAGTCCAGGTACGCGTGCCAGTTCCTCGTACGCAGGCTGCCAAGCTCCATAACACCAGAGGATGCGAGCCAGGGGCGGTGAAATGAGGGCTGACCCGTGTTGGATGAGCCGTTGAACGAAGTGTGTTTTTCCCGACCCGGTCGGTCCAGCGATGAGACACGTGAAGGGATGCTGCCACCGAGGATCCATAGGTTATTTGGTGATTTGCGCCAAGCGTTCAGGGGCCCACCACCGTTGTCGTGGATCCCACCGGGGGTCGTAGTCGTGCGGGTAACGTTGCCGTGGTACTATACCCACTCTAGGCGTTAGAGTCGTGGTCGTGGGAGTCCTATATTGCCATGGTTTTGCCCTGGTAGATGTGATGGTGGAAAATGATGCTGGTGGGTCGCTTCTGAGGGTAGGACTAGGCAGCTACACGGGTGGTACCCTGATTTTGTTCCGCAGAGTAGTAGTAGTAGTAGTAGTAGTAGTAGTAGTAGTAGTTGTAGTAGTAGTAGTAGTAGTAGTGGTAGTGGGAATGAGAGTAGGACTAGACTGCGTAGTTGGGCGTGCTGTAGAACCTGGTGGTACCCTGGTAATGTTCCGGGGGAGAGATGGTGGTGGTGGGGTTGGGTGATTGCACTTGACCTTGGGGGGGCAGCTATTGGACGAGTGGATGGTAGGTTGAAACAGGATATCAGGTACGCCAAGTCGTAGAAGTATCCTCCAAACGAGATACCCAGAAGCACTAGTATACACACGACGGTACCGACTTGTCCTTTTCGAGTCCGCAGCAGTAAGGACAGATGTGCACTATCCATGGTACAAACCCAGACTGAACGCTGTAGGCGATGTGAGGTAGAATTTATAGCCGTTTCATGTCACGGGCTGAGACCCAGGAATTTAACGAACTGGGCCAACCTTGCCATTTGACGAAATGATAGGGAATGCCACATCGACGTTCCGTTTTCAAAATCTTTTCCGCCGTGTAGTAGTCTTTCCGTGTTTTTACCAACGGTTGTAATTCCGCCTCGTAAAACGTGCCTTGCAGTGTTTCTCCTTGTAGATCTTCCAGTTGATAGACGTGTGGGTTTCGAGGGCTATGGCGAACGATGACAAAGTGCTCCTCACTCTAGTTGGGCAAGTAACTTTTCTCAAATTGCCCTTTGACTTTACTCATCCGTACCACATCTCCGCGTTTGTAACGGGGTGAAGTGAGTGGACTTGGTTCTATCGAGTACAGCGTACGGCGCACTTGATGTTCGTTGCGTTCCGTCACATCGAGGGGGGCCCGCTGGATACTGCGACGATAGGCTCGATTGTACCCTTGGACCAGTTGAGGTAGCACATCGATGCACCGTCGGGTGTTTTTGGCGGTAAAATACTTGTACATCCGTCCTTTGAAGGTTCGATTGAATCGTTCCACCACAGAGGCTTTGGTCTCGTTGTACGTATGGAAGAAAAACACCTTCTGTTTCTTAGGAAAGGCTTGAAAGTGTCGGTTGAGAAATTCTGTGCCTTCATCCGTTTGCAAATAGAGGGGTTGCGACCCGTCTTGAAAATCTGCTGGAACGCTCGTACCAGATTCTCTCCTGTTTTGGTCCGGATGGGTAGCACCCATGTGTACTTGGATAAAATATCGATACAGGTCAACATGTACCGATGTCCATCATTGTGGGCAGCAAATCGACTCATATCGACCAAATCGGCCTGCCATTGTGCGTCTACGCCTCCTACGATGACTCGGTTACGGCGAAAATGTAGTCGGGCTGCTCGATGTAAGCTAGAAGTATCTTGGGTTTTTAACCATTCTCGAACTTCAGTTCGACTGATGCCTTGGGAATGTGCAGCTCGAGCGAGCGCTCCCACAGCGCTCGCTATAAGCGGCTGGACTGGTTGGGTTGTAATACAAAGCTGTTAACACCTTGTTCACAGTCTTACTCCACGTGGACCCCTGCCGGTCGGCCTTGCGGGTGCTCCACTGGCTTCCCTTTCGGGTCCCCCTCTGGGTGCCTCACCGGGTGCCCCTCTGGGTTGCGCTGTTGTGTGTTCGCTTCATGGTAAGACACTGACACTCTAGCCTGTGTGCACCCTATAGATATAGTACTTCATCAACAATGGGGACTACTTTTTCCAAGGCCGCCCATAGATCAGGGTCCAGGGTAAAATGTCCTCCGTCCAGACAGATGAGTTGAGCAAAAAAGGCGCCGCGGAAAATGTAGACCTGGTTACACAGGTGAATGCTATCACCGTCCAGTGTTCCCTTTAACACACGTTTCAAGGTGGTCCATCCCTCCGGGGACAGAGAGACGTCGGCTTTGGGTGCCCACCCAGTGCGGTTATGGGTGAGGTCGACTCCTTTGGGGTACAACAATAGGGTGCAGCCAGGTGTAAGAGTCCGGGTAGCCACAGAGTTCGCGTCGGGGTGCAGTAAGTCGTGGACGTCGGCGATAATAGCTTTCAGCGCCTGCCATAATGCAGGACGGAGTGTGTTATGGGGACCACCACGCTGTGGGTAGACACCGACTCCCACGTGCATGAAATCGACTTCGGGCTCCTTTCCCTGTCCTTTCCCTGTCATTAGAGTCCACCCTGCTAGGGTTAAAAATAGCTTCACCTCTCGGGGTTGTTCTTCGATGAGCTGCAGGTGATGGTCATTGACGATCAGGGTGACGTTGGCGGTCAGTTGGAACAACGCAAGCTCACCATCTGCTCCGCACGCTCCCATGGTGGTGAATGACAAACACCGGCTAGGGAGGCCTGTATATATAGAGTAGCGCGCTGTACAGGCGCTTATACTACACCCTGTCAGTCCCTAGTGGACTAACCTCTACTTCCCGCAAAATAGGGTTGGACGGGTAATTTTTATACTACTACAATATCAAGTCCCCCTATGGGTATAATTAACCCCTAGTCCGTAGCCGTACACGTTATAGTTTTTATTTGTTCGTGTCTCTCTATCCTAGTCCGTACCCGTACACGTTCTGGTTTTATTTTTCCGTCTCCCTTCACCCTTCGTGAAGGTCCGTGATCATTCGGTAGTGTAATGTTAAATTAACCCCTAGTCCGTAGCCGTACACGTTATAGTTATATTTTTCGCGCCTCTCTATGCTAGTCCGTACCCGTACACGTTATAGTTTTCATTTTCCATGGCCCCACCTTCGTCAAAGTCCGTGATCATTCGGGGTGTAATGTTATAGAGATACGAATTGATTTAACCTAGGATTTCCTATACCGCAGCTTGTTGCAAAAACCGGGAATGAAATGTTAGCCCAAGAGGTATTACAGAGCCTTATTGGGCAAATCAGCGTCCAGTATTCCAACCAATGGAATTGACGGAGACAGAACCAATGAAAGAGGTTCGCTCTGCTTTAAACAGCCAATGAGAATCCACCCTATTCAGCATAACACCCAGGGACGCGTGGGGAGAGAGCGCATTCAAATCACATTTCTCATACGGTGAACACGTATTCAAAGACCCTATCATGAACCGTGTAGCGACGATGTCGACCAGCAAAGGTGCGGCGAGGGTGATGAAAGAGAGGCGGGAGAGAAAAGAACTGGCGAGGGCCGTGAGAGAATATTGGCCGGATGAAATAAATAAATAAGTGGACACGGGACAACACGAACTTGACGCCGCTCGCCTGGGCCAATTTATATCATCTAGTGATAAGGGCGCCGGCCGATTTGGAGGGGCGAGACTGGTTGGACGCCCTGGAGTACGTGTTGGAGGACCAACAATCCCAGCCAGTGCAAATCGACTCATATTGACCAAATCGGCCTGCCATTGTACGTCTACGCCTCCTACTATGACTCGGTTACGGCGAAAATGTCGTCGGGCTGCTCGATGTAAGCTATAAGTGTCTTGGGTTTTTAACCATTCTCGAACTTCAGTTCGACTGATGCCTTGGGAATGTGCAGCTCGAGCGAGCGCTCCCACAGCGCTCGCTATAAGCGGCTGGACTGGTTGGGTTGTAATACAAAGCTGTTAACACCTTGTTCACAGTCTTACTTCACGTGGACTCCTGCCGGTCGGCCTTGCGGGTGCTCCACTGGCTTCCCTTTCGGGTCCCGCTCTGGGTCCCCCTCTGGGTGCCCCACCGGATGCCCCTCTGGATTGCACTGTTGTGTGTTCGCTTTATGGTAAGACACTGGCACTCTAGCCTGTGTGCACCCTATAGATATAGTACTTCATCGACAATGGGGATTACTTTTTCCAAGGCCGCCCATAGATCAGGGTCCAGGGTAAAATGTCCTCCGTCCAGACAGATGAGTTGAGCAAAAAAGGCGCCGCGGAAAATGTAGACCTGGTTACACAGGTGAATGCTATCACCGTCCAGTGTTCCCTTTAACACACGTTTCAAGGTGGTCCATCCCTCCGGGGACAGAGAGACGTCGGCTTTGGGTGCCCACCCAGTGCGGTTATGGGTGAGGTCGACTCGTTTTGGGGTACAACAATAGGGTGCAGCCAGGTGTAAGAGTCCGGGTAGCCACAGAGTTCGCGTCGGGGTGCAGTAAGTCGTGGACGTCGGGGATAATAGCTTTCAGCGCCTGCCATAATGCAGGACCGAGTGTGATATGGGGACCACCACGCTGTTCTAACCGGGGAAAAAAAGAATCATCTACACCACTTCGTGGGTAGACACCGACTCCCACGTGCATGAAATCGACTTCGGGCTCCTTTCCCTGTAACAACCGTGTCAATAGAGTCCTCCCTGCTAGGGTTAAAAATAGCTTCACCTCTCGGGGTTGTTCTTCGATGAGCTGCAGGTGATGGTCATGGACGATCAGGGTGACGTTGGCGGTCAGTTGGAACAACGCAAGCTCACCATCTGCTCCGCACGATCCCATGGTGGTGAATGACAAACACCGGATAGGGAGGCCTGTATATATAGAGTAGCGCGCTGTACAGGCGCTTATACTACACCCTGTCAGTCCCTAGTGGACTAACCTCTACTCCCCGCAAAATAGGGTTGGACGGGTAATTTTTATACTACTACAATATCAAGTCCCCCTATGGGTATAATTAACCCCTAGTCCGTAGCCGTACACGTTATAGTTTTTATTTGTTCGTGTCTCTCTATCCTAGTCCGTACCCGTACACGTTCTGGTTTTATTTTTCCGTTTCCCTTCACCCTTCGTGAAGGTCCGTGATCATTCGGTAGTGTAATGTTAAATTAACCCCTAGTCCGTAGCCGTGCACGTTATAGTTATATTTTTTCGTGCCTCTCTATGCTAGTCCGTACCCGTACACGTTATAGTTTTTTGTTTTCCATGGCCCCACCTTCGTCAAAGTCCGTGATCATTCGGGGTGTAATGTTATAGAGATACGAATTGATTTAAACTAGGATTTCCTATACCGCAGCTTGGTGCAAAAACCGGGATTGAAATGTTAACCCAGGAAGCCTTATTGGGCAAATCGGCGTCCAGTATTTCAACCAATGGAATTGACGGAGACAGAACCAATGAAAGAGGTTCGCTCTGTTTAAGCAGCCAATGAGAATCCACCCTACTCAGCATAAAACCCAGGGACGCGTGGGGAGAGAGCGCATTCAAATCACATTTCTCATACGGTGAACACGTATTCAAAGACCCTATCATGAACCGTGTAGCGAAGATGTTGACCAGCAAATGTGCGGCGAGGGTGATGAAAGAGAGGCGGGAGAGAAAAGAATTGGCGAGAGCCGTGAGAGAATATTGGCTGGATGAAATAAATAAATAAGTGGACACGGGACAACACGAACTTGACGCCGCTCGCCTGGGCCGATTTATATCATCTAGTGACAAGGGCGCCGGCCGATCTGGAGGGGCGAGACTGGAGTACGTGTTGGAGGACCAACAACCCCAGCCAGTGCTCCAGGAGAGACAACAACTCCAGCCAGTCGCCCACCTGCAACAACAACACATCAGCGTGCTGCACAGAATCGCGGCAGCGTCCTTTCTGGACCGGATTCCATTGGTCCAGGATGCGGAACAACAGCCCCAACAACAACAACAGCCTGGCCCCCAACAACAACAACAACAGCCCGGGGGCTACTTGTCCGCCAGTTTGATGAGGTAGACAGGACAACCCCACCCCCTGAATAAAACAGGGTAAACAAATTGAGCGGCCTTTTTCAGGGCCACCCCGATCTTACGAAAGGGGACTTCTAACGTGACACATTCAATTAAAATCAGGCCCTACATTTGTGAATCTCCTTTCCTCTATATTCTATGATTACCAGTCTCCAACGCCAAAAAAAAATCTGCCATCAAGGGCTCTTTTGAGGGCCAACCCCTAGCCTTCCAAACAGGACTTATAACAATTGCCCCTAGGCCCTACGAATGCCAATCTCCTGTCCTCTATGATTACCAATCTCCCACATCTCCTCACAAAAAATATTTTTTTTACACTCGGCTTTTCCCGGGACTACTCGGAATATTATTACCGTACATTCATACTAATAGTTTTTTTCACCTGGGCGCTGTTAGTAGGAAGTTCCCATTCACTAAGTGTTAATTACCTATTTTTACCTAGGTGTGTGCATGCAGGAGCTGATGCTTGTGTTTTTAATTAGAAGCTTGCCCTTTCGAGTATAATTGGGTGGTCCTCATAAGGACCGTAAGGACCGTTAGGAAGGTGTAAGGGGGTTACATCGATCGGAGCACTCTTGCTACGGCAACACAGCACTATACAGTATGGAGCCGGGTGTATGTACAGCTATCCGTGTCAATGGCTGTGTTACCGTAGCAAGAGTGGCAGGACAAAAATTCACACTTTTCCATGGATACACCTGCTGAAATTTTCAGGGTGACATTATAAGGATGTAAGGAAGACACCTAAAGTGTTTTTACGGAGGTAAGCCGATTTATTTCAAATTTACCGGGTTTTCCACACAACCACACCCATAACCATACGGGTCTAAAACCGACAAAACGATAAAAAAATAATTTTAGCCTGCCGTCAGCCTTCTGAATTTTTCAGCGATACACTATAAGCTCCCAAAGTTCAAGTTTAAATAAGTTTTACACGTCAACTCGCATTTATTGCAAAATGAGACCGGGTTGAAGATGAAAAAGAAACACAAAATTTCAGTGGGTCTGAGCGGACACACTTGGCCAGTGTGAAGATTTCGAAGACGTCCGCGCCCTCATACGGTCGCTGGACGGTTAGACTATAAAAAGCGCGCTGTGTATCGTCTGGTATCCACTCATTTCAACTCATCATGGCTGATGGTAGTAGACGGTCACTTTTCAACGCAATGAACACGGGAGTGTCGACCGAAACTTTCAGGGTGACAATTCGAGACGGAGAACAACAACAAGATCCTAGACGGATTCGCTCGAGCGGAGAAGACGAACATGTTACAATCATTACGAGCTTGCAGCGTGTTGCTGAAGCTCAGATTGCTGAAGCTTTGAGGACGAGAGGCGCACAACAAGATAGAGAAATAAGGGACGCTGTGCAGGAAGAGGATGATGATGATGAAACAGACGATGAAGATATACACGGAGAGTTGGGAGTGGTTAAACAGTAGTAGACCCCCAGCAACTACAGCTTCGACTCAGACGGCTACCACAACGACGGCTACCACAGCGACCGCAACAGGAATGACAACACCATCACCAGAGATCAGCCGCCTGAGCAAACAAATTGACGAATTAGAAGACGAAAAGACTAAACTACGCCTACAACTGACTAGGGAGCAGAAGAGATCAACCTGTACGATGTGTCAAGACGATGAGACGATGTACGCCTTTTTTCCTTGTGACCACCTGTGCCTATGTGGTGTATGCGTGCTAAGTTTAACATGCATGGCGGGCTCGTGCCAGTGCGTAGAGACAGAGGAACTTCATCTGAAGTTACGATGCCCTATGTGTCGGGGATGGGTATCAAGCATCAAAAAAATATTCCGGCCGTAACAGTGTGATGACCAACCCGCTGTTCTTTGCAAAGGCCCTTATTAGGGCCACCTAATTACACCCGAAAGCGGAGAAACTTTCTAACTAAAAGCACAAAACACCAGCTCCCACACCAATATCCCTTTGCATAGAGTGAACACTGACACACATTTGAATTTCTAATATTTATTAACACAGTAGAATGAACATAAGGTCTTCCCCACAGTAGACTCTTGGTGTTAAATTTTCTAATACAATTATACGCTGTGAAGGCGCTTAAATGAACATAGAATGAACATAGAATGAACATAGAATGTAGGAATACGGTGATGTCTGAATGTTCAATATTTATGCTACAAGACTTGTGTGAAATGTTCAATATTTATGCAACAAAACTTGTTTGAACTCGTCATTGTCTTTCTGCCCCTGGTGCACGTATATGAAGGTGGCAATCTGTTCACGTGGAATTCTGGGTGGACAGGCAGCTTGCAATGCCTCGACAATTTGCACCCCGTTAACGACGTGTAGTCCCTCAGTCATCAGCGCGTCTGATGGTATACTATTGTCCATACACGTATGCGTGTTGAAGAGACCGTTCTTGTTCTGACAGCCTGCACATTGCTCGATACGCAAGTGTCGAATGCGGGGTCTGAGATGATCAAGGAATGTGTCGATGTACTTCTTATAAATATACTGAGTCACCTGGTCAGACAGGACTTCATGAATTTCACCTGTCAGACTCTCCAGCTTCCGCCACGCAGGTATTTGCAGGGTGACGCCCTCAGGTAAAGGAATACGCGTATCTCCCCGCAACTTCCATTTACGAATATGCACCAGCAGCATGTTGTTGAACATAGAACAGGTGAGGAAGATGTCGTCGCCCACATAAAGTTTCGCTTCGTCGCTCCCCTGGTGGTCAATGACCGCATCGACGGCGTAATAAATAGCCTGTACTCTTATCCAGGTCTCCAACGTCAAGCCGGTATGCTTAGGTGATTTGTCGTCCCAGGCCGGTGCGTTAAAATGCACTTGATCTTCTTTGACGCTCACAGTTAAATAGAGAGAGAGCTCCCAAGTGTTCGTCTGGGCCGCCTGGTAGGCCTGCTGGATAATGTCATTGATCTCCTGCACAGACATAGGAAGTAGCACCTCTTCCTTCGCTTGCTGAGGCACTTGCTGGGGCACTGGCTGAAGCACTTGCTGAGGTATTTTTAAAGGTGTTAGTCGGGGACGTTCGGCAGGTGGACCGGAATCTTCATGTGTACGTTTGGTACCTGTACTCCCTTCGGCGATGTCCACGTCCATGACTAAGATTTTATCTTCTGAATCCTCGGCTTGAACTAGACATGCTATTCCTTCATTTCCCGTCTTCTTCAACGCCTCCACGAAGGCTTGAAATGCTAAGGGGCCACGGCGCAGTAGATCATCGATGAGGGCTCTGTTTTGTCGCGAAGTGGTCTTCTCCGCCATGATATCTTCCACACCGTGTTTAAGGATTATGTTTACCACCATAAGCAGATCACATATATCGGCCACATGCTGTATCTCATATCTCATCAACGAGGCGAATACGGTGCTGTAGAAGCTTAGCTCGGTGAGATGACTCCATGATTGTTGGCTCAGGCTGGTCGGGTAAGTAGCTGCTATGGTGAGATAGGCTGGTGAAGTTGCACTGGTGAGGCAGGCTCAGGCTGGTGAGGCTCAGGCAAGTAGCTCCTGTCGTCAGAGTGGTTCAGGCTGGTCAGGTAGGCTCAGGCTGGTCAGGCAGGCTGGTAAGGCAGGTTGGTCAAGCAGGCCAATGAATGCAGCAATGCCCTAAAAATTTCCACTATTATACGTGTTTTCGGTGACATTCGTGTCTTTTCGGTGACGTCCGTGTATTTTCGTGTCTTTTCGGTGACGTCCGTGTCTTTTCGGTGACGTCCGTATCTCTTCGGTGACGTACGTGTCTCTTCGTTAACCTCCGTGTCTCTTCGGTGACGTCCGTGTCTTTTCGATACAGGCGCAGACGTGAAGTGCCGGATGAAAGATCACCGAATAAAACATCCAGTCAACTCGCCACATACAGTCGCTCCCCCTCCCCCCTCAAGACCCTCATACATACCCGAAAAGACACGGACGTTACCGAAAAGACACGTACGTAACGAAAAGACACGGACGTCAGCGAAATTGTGGAAAACCCCCACAGACAGGTCAGTACATGTCCTATTATGTTCCCAGGTCAACGGACGTCACCGAAAAGACACGGACCTCACCGAAAAGACACGGACGTCACCGAAAAGACACGGACGTCTGCGAAATTGTGGAAAAAAACCCACAGACAGGTCAGTACATGCCCTATCATGTTCCCAGGTCACGCCCCATTCACCCAGACCGGAAGTGACGTCATACCTGCGCACAACACTCCTGCGCACACCACTTTCTCGCGCATGCGCAGTGAGGCGCCAGAGCGTCGAAATGCTTAGAACCTACTACTCATGATTACTCCAGAAGAACCGAAGCTGTGTACGTTATGTAAAGTATACCCTGAAACGACACTACACCTCTTTTGGGAATGTGTTGAACCCAGACCAGCACGGAATTTGCCAAAAGCTTGCCTTATGGCAGAAGATGGGATAAATATTGATCTTTCAATCGACCTGATTGTATTCCGCACAAAACTGCCTCTGTACAGAACAATAGTTTTCTAAACGTTGAAAATATACAGTCCGAACTGAAGAGTATATGCGAATTAGAGAAACATATATACAGACAAAACGCAGAATGTAGTTGATTTTTAAAGGCATTGGTCTTCCTTGGCATTTTTTATTTAGAGATGATAACACTTAATTGATCACACCCAATGTTTATATTCACTATCATGATACATCACAATTTTAGGATTAGCTTATGTATGCCAGGATTTTGCCCCTTCAATATGTTCGTATCAGTGATAAGATGATCTGGACTTTTTTCGTTGAGAATGAGTCAGCGATACAGCAAAATGTACAGTTTTTCTGTTTGAGACATTGTGTACTTGAGAAAAAGATGGAAAAAAAAACAATTATCAATTAAAAAACACTACACCTGCTCCATGCCCACTCTCACAATCCCATGAATCAGCGCTTATTTCTATTATGCTTATGTAGAAATATCCATTCCAAAAATGATAAGCGTTTTATGGGAAACGAAACGATCACTCCGTTTAGCTAGAGAAAAGTCAAAGCATGTCGAGTGATCAAACTCTACGAGTTAATTTTCTTCGATGATTTTATAACGCGATTCAACAATGAATGTACAAGTATACACTTGTTAGATTTTCAGCAATAATTAGGGTTAGGCCTAATTAATTGGAAATCTATTATCCTTGAGTCGCAGGATGAATTTCATGATCGATCTGTTTATCTGCTTTGTTGCGGTCGTCGTAGAATAGGCCGTCTTTGCAAAAAGTATATTTCAAAACATGGCTCACACTACGTCCCATATCTCTATCTGGAAATTTATTGTTTCCTACTCGGTCAGCAACCGAGCACCTAAACTAAATAGAGGCACCACACTGTACATTCGAACGAGAGATCATGAAGGATCTTGGCGCCCACCATTGCCCGATAATTGTAAGCTAATGACAAGAGGATCTTTTTGTCCATTGTTACTAAGACCAAACGATTGATTTGTAATTTTGTTTACAGAATTTCGAATCTGAACGAAAAAGATCGAAAAAGGGACACTGGAAAACAATCTTTCTAAGTTTCAGGAGTTTCAAGATTTCTAGAAACTGTAGTTATGTCGGTTGTTATAGTACAAGAGAAATGAGCAAAATTAGTCTGAAAGTGAATGTATATGTACGGAGGATCCTTCGTCTTCGTTTTGTATTTTTTTTATTTTATTTTTTTTGCAGGTGTCATCATTGGGTACTGGAAGTGAAGACACATCTCTTTGAAACTTTGGCATGAGCTATGAAACATGCTTAAGATTTTATAATTAGGAACGAATGTTAATTCTGTTCTGTTTACTGGGCTAGTTTGAGATATCTCTTTTATGATACCATGCTCGAAAATAGTAAGAAGGTACAATACTTAATACTGAAGGGATCCGGTCCGCGCATTAATGTTGAAACTTCGAAAGTATCTGAATCCTGGTTATCTCCCTTGGATCGAAACATGCAGTAGTCTACAGTTGTCGAGTTGTGACGTTGTGTCACAAGAGTGACGTCCCTTCATGTAGCCGACACGCCGGCAGACGAAAGGGTGGGGCAGTTCACTTGCAACTGCATGGATTAAAGAAAACTGATTTAAAATTTGAAGAAATACATTTTAATTTCGAATTATTTGAACTCCTTGATATGGAAGGTGAAAGTATGGATATTCTCTATAGTCATTAGATAGAATATGACCCACCGTTAGATCCGACCACTCTTGTGATGCAACGTCACAACCCGGGAATACCGTATTAATTTGAAGCGTAAATTGGATTTTCGAATCGGACCAAGAAAGGTATCTTGCACAACTAGGCCCCATGTGGGACCTGTGTACCAAATTTCAGAAAGATCCATGAAATATTTCCTGAGAATTCACGATAACAATGTTTCAAGGGGAAATTCAAGATGGCCACCTGGAAGCCATATTGGATTTTCGAATCGGGCCAAAAAGGTATCTCGCACAACTGGGCCACAAGGGGAATCTGTGTACCGAATTTGAGGAAGATCCATGAAGAACTTCTTGAAAAATCACGATAACAAAGTTTCATTGGGAAATCCAAAATGGGCGCCTGGTGGCCATATTGGATTTTCGAATCGGACCGAAAAAGGTATTTTGCAGAACTCAACCGAAAGGGGAACCTATGTACCAAATTTGAGAAAGATCCCTGCAGTACTTCCTGAGAAATCATGAAACAAAGTTGCATGGGAAAATCCAAGATGGCCGCCTGGTGGCCATATTGGATTTTCGAATCGGATCAGGAAAGGTATCTTGCACAACTGGACGACAAGGGAATCCTGTGTACCAAATTTGAGAAAGATCCAGGCAGCACTTCCTGAGAAATCACGATAAAAAAGTTTCATGGGGAAATCTAAGATGGCCGTCTGGTGGCCATATTGGATTTTCGATTCGACAGAAAAAGGTAATTCGACCCAATGACGAAATCCAAGATGGCTGCCTGTTGGCCATATTGGATTTTCAAATCGGACCAGAAAAGGTATCTTGCACAGCTAGATCCCAAGGGGAACCTGTGTACCAGATTTGAGAAAGATCCATGCAGTACTTCCTGAGTAATGACGATAACAAAGTTTCATGGGGAAATCCAAGATGGCTGGCTGGTGGCCATACTGGATTTTCGAATCGAACCAGAAAAGGTATCCTGCACAACTAGACCCCAAGGGGAACCTGTGTACCAAATTTGAGAAAGATCCATGCAGTACTTCCTGAGAAATGACGATAGCAATGTTTCATGGGGAAATCCAAGATGGCTGCCTTGTGGCCATATTGGATTTTCGAATCGGACCACAAAAGGTATCTTGAACAACTAGACCCTAAGGGGAACCTGTGTACCAAATTTGAGAAAGATCGATGCCGTACTTCCTGAGAAAGGACGATAACAAAGTTTCATGGGGAAATCCAAGATGACTGCCTGGTGGCCACATTGGATTTTCGAATCGGACCAGAAAAGGTATCTTGCACAGGTAGACCCGAAGGGGAACCTGTGTACCAAATTTGAGAAAGATCCATGCAGTACTTCATGAGAAATGACGATAACAATGTTTCATGGGGAAATCCAAGATGGCTGCCTGTTTGCCATATTAGATTTCCGAATCGGACCAGAAAAGGTATCTTGTACACCTAGACCACGAGGGGGACCTGTGTACCAAATTTGAGAAAGATCCATGCAGTACTTCCTGAGAAATGACGATAACAAAGTTTCATGGGGAAATCCAAGATGGCTGCCTGTTGGCCATATTGGATTTTCGAATCGGACAAGAAATGGTATCTTCCACAACTAGACCCCAGGGGGAACCTGTGTACCAAATTGAGAAAGATCCTTGTAGTACCTCCGAAGAAATGACGATAAAGTTGGATGACGAAATCCAAGATGGCTGCCTGATGACCATACTGGATTCTCGAATCGAACCAGAAAAGGTATCTTGCACAGCTAGATCCCAAGGGGAACCTGTGTACCAAATTTGAGAAAGATCCATGCAGTACTTCCTGAGTAATGACGATAACAAAGTTCCAAGGGGAAATCCAAGATGGCTGCCTGGTGGCCATATCGGATTCTCGAATCGGAGCAGAAAAGGTATCTTGCACAACTAGACCCCAAAGGCAATCTGTGTACCAAATTTGAGAAAGATCCATGCAGTAGTTCCTGAGAAATCGGGATAAAAAAGGTTTCATGGGGAAATCCAAGATGGCTGCCTGGTGGCCATATTGGATTCTCGAATCGGAGCAGAAAAGGTATCTTGCACAACTAGACCCCAAAGGGAATCTGTGTACCAAATTTGAGAAAGATCCATGCAGTAGTTCCTGAGAAATCGCGATAAAAAAGGTTTCATGGGGAAATCCAAGATGGCTGCCTGATGGCCATATTGGATTTTCGAATCGGACCGACAAAGATGTCTTGCACAACTAGACCCTAAGGGGAACCTGTGTACCAAATTTGAGAAAGATCCATGCAGTACTTACTGAGAAAGGACGATAAAGTTTCATAGGGAAATCCAAGACGGCTGCCTTGTGGTCATATTTGATTTTCGAATTGGATCGAAAAAGATATCTTGCACAACTAGACCCTAAGGGGAACCTGTGTACCAAATTTGAGAAAGATCCTTGCAGTACTTCCGAAGAAATGACGATAAAGTTGGATGACGAAATCCAAGATGGCTGCCTGATGGCCATACTTGATTTTCGAATCGAACCAGAAAAGGTATCTTGCACAGCTAGATCCCAAGGGGAACCTGTGTACCAAATTTGAGAAAGATCCATGCAGTACTTCCTGAGAAATGACGATAAAAATGTTTCATTGGGATATCCAAGATGGCTGCCTGGTGGCCATATTGGATTTTGAAATCGGACCAGAACAGGTATCTTGCACAACTAGACCCCATGGGGAACCTGTGTACCAAATTTGAGAAAAATCCATGAAGTAGTTCCTGAGAAATCGCGATAACAAGGCTTCATGGGGAAATCTAAGATGGCTGCCTGGTGGCCATATTGGATTTCCGAATCGGACCAGAAAAGGTATCTTGCACAATTAGACCCCAAAGGGAACCTGTGTACCAAATTTGAGAAAGATCCATGCAGTAGTTCCTGAGAAATCGCGAAAACAAGGTTTCATGGAGAAATCCAAGATGGCTGCCTGGTGGCCATATTGGATTTTCGAATCGGACCAGAAAAGATATCTTGCACAACTAGACCCCACGGTGAACCTGTGTGCCAAATTTGAGAAAGATCCATGCAGTAGTTCCTGAAAAATCGCGATAACAAGAATTGTTTAAGGTGTATGAGAGGCAGGCCTGACAAGACCCCGCAGTGCTATGGGCGGAGTGTAACTTAACAGACGATGCTTCGAAAGATACTAGCTACATTTTCCAGCCATGTGACTAGAAAACGATGCTAGAATCTGCAGCGGAACGTCGCCTGTAAATATATCTATACGAAGTTGTTATTCGTAAGAAAATTTTCATTTGTTTTCTTGTTTATCTAATGACGGTGCTATGGATGATAGAGATGTGATATCATTAATGATAACCCAAGTGATGTCATTACATTAAAGTCGTCTATGAATTATCTACATGTACATATATTTATATTCAAGTTTCGCGTCTGCATTTATCAGGAATATTGCATAATGGCGCGAAGTGAGTGGTGCATGTTCGATTCTCATTTCTCGTAATCGGGATGACTTGAAGAGAGAACGATTTCCGTATCCCGATAAATGATCAGAGGAGCATAACTCTCTGATCTAGTTAAGAAATACTTCCTATAAGCTTTCCCAATAAGCGTGGCTGGGATACAAATCATCACAATATCAGTTAGAGTTATTATCACGGATCGTTAGATTCTTGGTATGTGCTTTAGAATAGGTTAACCAGGACACTATACTGTGAAGTCATGTAGCTCTTTCAGTATGTTGGCACCTCTTCCCACTTTCCTTTTATGTGTTGTAATTTTTACCTGTATTTGGCGAGATTCTGCTGGTGGACGTTTTGTCCCCGAGGCCAGCCCCCTGTACAGAGGTTTTGGTCTTTGGTATATGTTGGCATTGTGGGAAGTTGATGCTGGGTCGACATCGGGCCTTACAGACTAGTCTTTCGTGTTAAATGTCGTCATTTTCATCTGACGACGATACAGCTTACCAACCACCAGTGTACGATTTGTCACAGCTCCCCAATTACCAATATACCAGTTGTCAGAGCATTTCCATCATAGCTCTCTAGATTTGTATCGAATACCGCTTATGCCGGTACTAGGGGCCGTGCGGTCATGTCATCCAAGTTGCCACATGAACAGGTACAATAAAAGCGTATCTGAACTTTAGAATAGGTTAACCAGAAGACTATACTGCGAAGTCATGTAGCTCTGTCAGTATGTTGTCACCTCTTCCCACTGACCTTTATGTGTTGTAATTTTTACCTGTATTTGGCGAGATTTTGCTGGTGGACGTTCTGTCCACGAGGCCCGCCCCCTGTACAGATCTTTTGCTCTTTGATATATGTTGGCATTGTGGCAAGTTGATGCTGGGTCGACATCGGGCCTTACAGACTAGTCTTTTGTGTTAAATGTCGTCATTTTCATCTGACGACGATACAGCTTACCAATCACCAGTGTACGATTTGTCACAGCTCACCAATTACCAATATACCAGTTGTCAGAGCAGTTCCATCATAGCTCTCTAGATTTGTATCGAATACCGCTTATGCCGGTACTAGGTTGACCAGGAGACTATACTGTGAAGTCATGTGGCTCTGTCGGTATGTCGGCACCTCTTCCGACTTGTAATTGTGATGTTTATATTTGCCTGTTGGGTCATATGACTTCCTGTCAGAGCGCCGGTATATTTTTCCTCAATGTGGACAAGGCTCAATTATTTCCAATTTCAATCCACATTTTGCAACTTCTGACATCCCTAGTTGGAATAGAAAATCACGAAATCGTAGAGAGAGAGAATTAAGGTTTAATGTCGCGTTCAGCAATATTTCAGCTATATAGCGACGATCAAACAAAATTCTAAGTACTCAAGCCAATAACTTAGTAATCCAACACATTAAAACATACACACATGAAAACTTATGCAACAAACCGATTTCTCTCAAATACCCCAAGATGCAGTCCTCCCTCACCTGACTAAAAAGATCTTCCAAAGTAGTCGCTCGATGAAAAGCATCTCTTAGAATCTTAAAAGCTATGCAGTCGATAAGGATATGTTTCACCGTGAGATATTCATGGTATGGAATACAGCTTGGGACTGGCTCTTTTTTTAGTAAATATTCGTGAGTTAATCGTGTATGGCCGATTCTACATCGCCTGATCATGGCTTGATCGAAACGTTTCTGGCTGTTCAGATGAGCATAGCCTACATTTTTACCTCCGTCGATGAGACATAGGTCTAGGAATGCAACGTGAAATCTCCCGCCAAATAACTGTCATATGGGGAACCCACGACTCATGTGATTTCCAATAGGGTTTGTCATGGTTCCCGACGAAATTTTGAAGCAATGATTTTGGACACAATTGAAAGGAAAGCTCGTGTGAAACACGGGCGAAGAGCATTTCCCCAGACAATTTTGTAACACATAATTTGGTACTCATAGGGCTTTATATCTCCCCAATTTGGGCATACCCCCTATTAGGGGTGGCAATTGTTTTAGGATGGGACAGAGTGTGGGGGGGGGGGGGGCAGATACCCCTGGAGGATGAGCAATCGGGAATCATCCCTGGTAGAAGGGATTTCCTCACTAATGGTTGAAACCCAGTGTGGGACAATACCAACTTTATTTTGCGTTTCATGGGCCCACCGACATTAAAAAATCGAATAAAAATAAAATTTCAAATTACAACTTTTATATTTCCTACGAAAGTTTGAACATAAAGATTTTAACCCCCTTTTCTTCCTGATTGTATGAATTAGGCTGTTGTATTCTATCTGAAACAATGCCAGCAAATAAAAATGCCAAACAACGAAAAATAGATACCTTTCACTATAATTTTTCACTGTAAGTCAGCGAATTGTTGTTGTTGTAAAATTCTGCTAATACTACTTAGGCAATACCGACATTCAATGTAAATCGGGAACCTTCACTGGCTGTGTGATCTATCACTCTGTCTTATTTCGACAGTGATGCAGTATGTCAGTGCTAGGAAATGAAGGCTATTTGAACAGCTCAGCCGATACAGCATGGTTTAAGTTACTGTTGAAGCACGAGACTGTTGAAACACATGCAAAATTCGCTAAATTGTTCTGGAAGAAAACCCACAGCCACAACAAAATTATGACAATGTTAGATTTGAGGTGTATGTTAGCAGTTAAGATGTGACTTAACTTACAGTCTTTGACCTTGAGAAAATAGGTCAATGTCAGTCATATTCATAGACTTCAGGTCCATCATCAGTTGCATATGTGGTATCAATTTAGAATGCCTAGCTATATTTCATGTTATATCATAATATACAGTATATAACCTGAGAAAATAGATTCAATCAACTGGGATAGGCTTCTAGTCAGTCACCAATTGCACAAGTATTATGAATTTGGAGAGCTTATCTTCACTCCTTTAAAAATTATTGCTAATGCTAAATTTGACCTCGATAAAACAGGTGGAGGTCAGTCAATTTCATTAAGCTTCTGATCCAGCCTAATGTGGCATGACAAGAAAGATGGGCAAACAGAGAGACAGACAGACTGATGACACGGACAATTCCGTTCATTTTGGGGCATCATTACATATCATCTTCAAAGTCTAAATATTCTGTCAAAATGCACAAAGAACACACCATTTTACTTCAATTGTAGAGAAGAAAAGTAACCCCGAGTAGGAATCACAATTTATTCTGTATGTTTTGCTATTAGTTATAGCATCTTCAGCAGTGCACAAAGTTACAAACAGCTCCATACGCACAGTATATATACAAGGCATAATGTGATCTTAGCCAATACGCATTTATGAATAGGTAAGCCAGTAAATTATATCAGGTTGGACAGATATTAAAATGCCGTCATTTTCAGAAATTGTTAAATGTTAAGCGATAACCTGACAGTGATCTACAAATGGTGTGATTCAGGTGTATATCTGTTACCATGATTCAGTCATAATATTGTCTGTAATATATTTATGTCGACAAAGAATACACATAATTATTTGATAATGTTTTTAACTGTATGTTCTTTATGATTAATATGAACTTTTTATTTGCTGGAATCCAGCCATTTGTTCCATATGGGCAATATTCTCATCAGCCATCACCATTCAATATGAATGTGATACATGTACAAGCCCATGGTCATTGATACCGTATCGTGAAGGTGACCTGTAACACCAGTACACAAAATTATACCGAGCGCATTGAATCCTCACCACATGATGCTGAGGCAGATCAGAACTGAGTGTCGGTAAAATCAGGTGTGTTTTGTAGAAGATTCTCTACTGTAGATGATGCTATACTGTACACATACAGATTATGAAGTGTTGATGTGTCTGGCCAGTAGTAGGGAGCCGGGATTTAAAGTCATATTTTCCAGGGAGGTAACTCTTGGTTCCCCTTTTTCCAGGTTAAAGGTATAGGGGACGCCCCATCGCCTTTCACCTCTGGGGCGCCTGGGGCGCCAGGGGGCGCCACCAGCTCAAGGTCACGTGGAGGTCAAAAGTAGTTCCGGCAACCTGTAACCTTTGTATTCCTCCGCGGACAGAACGTAGTCCCATGTCAACCAAGTGACTTCCAATGTTAATGTATACGGGGAATGCATAAAAAGAGTATGGGAATAGACGTTTTGTGACAGGGGTGGGTCCCTAGTGGACCGAATGGGTCGAGTGAGGTGTCAAAGTGAAGCGCTCCTCTAGGGCCATTCAGTCATGGGTGGGTGCATGTAAAGTTAGGATTTTTCCCCGAAACTATAAAAAGCGGAACACGGACTTTACCCCTAAACTAGGGGAAAACCCCTATCAACTCTAGCCAAAAGGGATAATATCGGTCTCCGGGCTTATCGGGACCTGCCTATCAAGTCAATAGGGTGGGTGCATGTAAAATTAGAATTTGTCCCCGAAAGTATAAAAAGCGGAACACGGACTTTACCCCTAAACTAGGGGAAAACCCCTATCAACCCTAGCCAAAAGGGTTAATATCGGTCCCCGGGCTTATCGGGGCCTGCCTATCAAGTCAATGGGGTGGGTGCATGTAAAATTAGGATTTTTTCCCGAAACTATAAAAAGCGGAACACGGACTTTACCCCTAAAATAGGGGAAAACCCCTATCAACCCTAGCCAAAAGGGCTAATATCGGTCCCCGGGCTTATCGGGGCCTGCCTATCAAGTCAATGGGGTGGGTGCATGGAAAATTAGGATTTTTTCCCGAAACTATAAAAAGCGGAACACGGACTTTACCCCTACAATAGGGGTCTGTATTATACAATATAAGGGAAAATGCCTGTATGGGGTATGGGGATGGTCAATTTTTTTCGTGGACTTGTGGGGTCTCGTTTTTCTCGTTTCGCCAAGAAAATGACAATGGGAAGGGTCCCGGAGCGAATCGGTGAAATTTTTGGGAAAAGTCACCGAGGTCTGTATATAGGCCTATAGGCTGTCTATATGGGGGTATAGGTTCAACCTGGGAAATTCACACACGTTCATTGTGATATGGGTTGCTTGGATTTGTTTTTCACAACTCGTCATTTAGAACACGATGGGAAGGGTCCCGGAGCGAAACGGTGAAATTTTTGGAAAAAGCTCACCGAGGCCTGGGTAGGACCATAGGCTGGCTATGGGGTATAGGTCCAACCTTGGAAATTCACACACGTTCATTGTGATATGGGTTGTTTTGTATTGTTTTTCACGTCTCGTCATTTAGAACACGATGGGAGGGGTCCCGGAGCGAAGCGGTGAAATTTTTGGAAAAAGTTCACCGAGGCCTGGGTAGGCCCATAGGCCTATACTGCATGGCTATGGAGGTATAGGTCCATACGGGGTGAACGTTTTGGGGTCTAGGTGAGCCCCTTATGATCCTATGGTGTCGTATGAGGTCTTATTTTGAAGCTCCCGTGGAGTTTGTAATGTATCGACTAATGGTTCGTCCGTGCGCAATAGTCTGCGCATGCGCAGTCTGGCCGTTGTATAGAAAGTAGGCATGTTGGGGGGTGTATGTGGGGGGTGTGTTTGGGGTAGAGATGGACCACTATGGGTCCAAATGGGTTGTAGGAGGTGTCAAAGTGAAGTTTGTGTTGGGTAGTCAGAATGGCGTGTTTTTAAGTGCAAGTCGCGTCAATCTGCGCATGCGCAGTTGGGTGTAGTAAGTAAAGTGGCCATTTTGGGGGTGCGTGGAGGTGTGTTTGGGGTAGAGAGGGACCATCTTTGGTCCGATTGTGTCGTGGGAGGTGTTATCTTGTAGCTCTCGGGGTGTACATCCCGATTTGAGGGATGTTCACGTCTTCTGTGACGTCATCCCTGACGTCATCAGTTGGAGTAGTAGCGAAAGTGGGCATTTTGGGGCAGTGAAGGAAGGTATTTGGTGTAGAGATGGACCATCCATATCTGTCACACATTATACCACATCTTTGTTGTGCTATATCACATTTCTCCTGAATTATACCATACATGTCCTGTATTATACCATACCTGTCCTATGTTATACAATATCTGTCCTGTATTATACCAAATCTGTCCTGTATTGTACCATATTTGATCTCTATTATACCATATATGTCCTGTATTATACCAAATCTGCCCTGTATTATGCAGTATCTGCCCTGTATTATACCAAATCTGTGCTCTATTATACCAAATCTGTGCTGTATTATACAATATCTGTCCAGTGTTATACCATATCTGTGCTGTATTATACAATATCTGTCCTGTATTATACAATATCTGTCCAGTATTCTGCAATATATGTTCTGTATTACACCAAATCTGTCCTGTATTATACAGTATCTGTCCTGTATTGTACCATATATGTCCTGTATTATACCATATCTGCTCTGTATTATACAATATTTCTCCTCTATTATACCATATCTGTGCTGCATTATACCATATCTGTCCTGTATTGTACCATATGTCCTGTATTATACCAAATCTGTGCTGTATTATACAATATTCACCCTCTATTATACCATATCTGTGCTGTATTATACCATATCTGTCCTGAAT
This sequence comes from Hanleya hanleyi, assembly GCA_036873755.1. NCBI lineage: Eukaryota > Metazoa > Mollusca > Polyplacophora > Lepidopleurida > Hanleyidae > Hanleya > Hanleya hanleyi. The sequence continues at coordinate 5,209 of JAVTVY010019430.1, read as the reverse complement.
TATACCATATCTGTGCTGTATTATGCAATATCTGTCCTGTGTTATACAATATCTGTCCTGTATTATACCAAATCTGTCCTGTTTTGTACCATATTTGTCCTGTATTATACAATATATGTTCTGTATTATACCAAATCTGTGCTGTATTATACAGTATCTGTCCTGTATTATACCAAATCTGTGCTGTATTATACAATATATGTTCTGTATTATACCAAATCTGTCCTGTATTATACGGTATGTCCTGTATTATACCAAATCTGTGCTGTATTATACCATATCTGTCCTGTATTGTACCATATATGTCCTGTATTATACAATATATGTTCTGTATTGTACAATCGGATGGCCGTTGTCGTGAATAACAACAAGTTCAGCAATGTTCATACAGTTTGTTATCCCCAATGTTACATCAGACCCAGGCTGGGGGAGCCGCCCTAGCCATGTTTGGTATGTTCACAGCAAAACAAATTGAAATATCAAACACCATGTTTATTATTTAACGCACCGTCACATTAGGTACAAGTGTTTACTGAGCTCAAGTCAACGATCAGCATGTAGACATATAGAGTATGTACGGCATGTTATGGTATTCATCAGTGCATGGGTGAAGCATTCAGCCGATGGGGTGGTCGGTCAGCTTGGTAACGAAAAACGTAACATTGGTCACCTTCTCCACTGTCCACTTGATGTTGGGGCGTTGTTGTTGGGCCCATTCCAAGGGATCCACGGTGTCCAGTTTCTCCGGCGTCGTCTCTAGCGACACTCGGTTAATGATGGTAAACGGTTGGTCAAATACCTGGATGTTCCTGCTCGGGTAAAAGTATCGGACTTGGACTGTCTCCTTATGCTGCAGCACATAACCGAACGCCAGATTCAATCTGAAGGCCGTAGTTTGGTCGTTGAAGATGGCTTCCGCGTAGCTACGTAGACGGGCGAGGTCGGTCAGTCGGAAATTGTAGATATCTTGAATAGGGCGATGACGGTTGAAACATTGCCGTATCATGGACCAATGGCGCCGATAGATGTCACTCATTGGATGGGCGTCCTGTAACAGATCGCTAGGAACATCTATGGGCTCGTCCAGAAAATGTTCGATGTTGTCAGGCGTATGACTCGAAACCGTAACGGTGGGGTCCGACTGGATATCCAGGCTCTTCTGAACTGTGGGTATAGGCGGGCTCTCCGTCATCGCATCACCAGTGGCGTTGGTCTCCCCGGGCTCATCTTCACTGGGTCTGACCTTCCGCGGCTCCTCTTCAGTGGAAAGTTGTCGCCCAAACCGTAGAGACGGGGCATGAATCAAACGCTGATGGCGTCTTAACTGACTGCGTCGTTTGAAGAGTTGACCACAATCCTTACAGTGTTCCGTCGCGCCTTCGTGGAATGAGCGTTCGTGGCGCAGTAAATGATCCTTCCGATTAAATGACCGTGCGCAGGTTATACAAGTATACCGTGCATCGTTGTGGGTGGAGGCCTTGTGGCGGTGCAAGTCGTGCAGACGAGTAAACTGCTTCTGGCAAGTTGTGCAAGTGAACATCTTGGTGGTTGACAGAGTGTCACAGCCAGGCCGCTTCCCTTTTATAGCACGCTAGCTGGTGATCTATTTTTAGCACACTCAGTTCAACTATCCCCAAGTCGAGGGCCGAGCCTTGACATCTTCGGTAACCTCCGTGTCTCTTCGGGCACCTCCGTGACATCTTCGGTCACCTCCGTGTCTCTTCGGTCACCTCCGTAACTACCCGGCTGTTCCCGTGTAAACCCGGATGGATCTCCGTGTCTCTTCGGTGACCTCCGTGACATCTTCGGTCACCTCCGTGTCTCTTCGGTCACCTCCGTACCGTCAACGATCAGCATATAGACATATAGAGTATGTACGGCATGTTATGGTATTCATCAGTGCATGAGTGACGCATTCAGCCGATGGGGGTGGTCGGTCAGCTTGGTAACGAAAAACGTGGCATTGGTCACCCTCTCTACGACCCATTGTGTGTTGGGGCGTTGTTGTTGGGCCCATTCCAAGGGATCCACGGTGTTCAGTTTCTCCAGCATCGCCTCTAGCGACGCCTGGTTAATGATGGTAAACGGTTGGTCAAATACCCGGATGTTACTGCTCGGGTAAAAATATCAGGCTTGGTCTGTGTCCTTATGCTGCAGCACATAACCAAGCGCCAGATTCAACTTGAAGGCCGTAGTTTGATCGTTGAAGATGGCTTCCACGTAGCTGCCTAGACGGGTGAGGTCGGTCAGTCGGAAATTGTAGATATCTTGAATAGGGCGATGACGGTAGAAACAGTGCCGGATCATGGGCCAATGGCGCCGATAGATGTCACTCACTGGATGGTCTTCGTGTAACAGATCGCTAGGAACATTTATGGGTTCGTCCACGAAGTATACTTTGCCCTCCACGTCGTACAAAATCTGGCCCAAGGTCTTGTCGTCGGAATTTGACTGTTGAATTAGGGCGACATCATCATCGGCCCTCGTGCGATGGGTGGGAGTTCCCCCTGTTTCGATATTGATGCCTACGGGCTCTTCTACCTGCAAACGTGGCTGCGGAACAGGGTGTCGTGAGCGTTGGTGTTGCAGCAGCTGACTGGTCAGTTTGTAAAGCCGATCACATTCTTCGCATGGACGCTTGGGTACTTCATGGCGTGCACGTGTGTGGCGCTGTAAATGATCCGGGCGCTGAAACGACAGTGTACATATCGTAGAGCTATACCGGGCGGTTCCTTCGTGCTTGGCAGCCTCATGGCGGAGCAAGTCGTGCAGACGAGTGAATGATTTCGAGCACGTAGTACAAGTGAACATCTTGGTGGTTGACAGAGTGTCTGATGAAACGGCCAGGCCGCTTCCCTTTTATAGCACGCTAGCTGGTATCATGTTCGGGCACCTCCGTGTCTCTTCGGTGATCTCCGTGACATCTTCGGTGACCTCCGTGTCTCTTCGTGCACCTCCGTGACATCTTCGGTGACCTCCGTGACATCTTCGGGCACCTCCGTGTCTCTTTTTCTACCGGCACTGTTTCTACCGTCATCGCCCTATTCAAGATATCTACAATTTCCGACTGACCGACCTCGCCCGTCTACGCAGCTACGTGGAAGCCATCTTCAGCGATCAAACTACGGCCTTCAAGTTGAATCTGGCGTTTGGTTATGTGCTGTAGCATAAGGACACAGACCAAGCCCGATATTTTTACCCGAGCAGTAACATCCGGGTATATGACCAACCGTTTGCCATCATTAACCGGGCGTCGCTAGAGGCGATGCTGGAGAAACTGGACACCGTGGATCCCTTGAAATGGGCCCAACAACAACAACCCAACACACAATGGGTCGTAGAGAGGGTGACCAATGCCACGTTTTTCGTTACCAAGCTGAACGACCACCCCCATCGGCTGAATGCGTCACTCATGCACTGATGAATACCATAACATGCCGTACATACTCTATATGTCTACATACTGATCGTTGACGGTACGGAGGTGACCGAAGAGACACGGAGGTGACCGAAGATGTCACGGACATCACCGAAGAGACACGAAGATCCATCCGGGTTTACACGGGAACAGCCGGGTAGTTACGGAGGTGACCGAAGAGACACGGAGGTGACCGAAGATGTCACGGAGGTGCCCGAAGAGACACGGAGGTTACCGAAGATGTCAAGGCTCGGCCCTCGACTTGGGGATAGTTGAACTGAGTGTGCTAAAAATAGATCACCAGCTAGCGTGCTATAAAAGGGAAGCGGCCTGGCCGTTTCATCAGACACTCTGTCAACCACCAAGATGTTCACTTGCACAACTTGCCAGAAGCAGTTTACTCGTCTGCACGACTTGCACCGCCACAAGGCCTCCACCCACAACGATGCACGTTATACTTGTATAACCTGCGCACGGTCATTTAATCGGAAGGATCATTTACTGCGCCACGAACGCTCATTCCACGAGGGCGCGACGAAACACTGTAAGCATTGTGGCCAACTCTTCAAACGACGCAGTCAGTTAAGACGCCATCAGCGTTTGATTCATGCCCCGTCTCTACGGTTTGGGCGACAACTTTCCACTGAAGAGGAGCCGCGGAAGGTCAGACCCAGTGAAGATGAGCCCGGGGAGACGAACGCCACTGGTGATGCGATGACAGAGAGCCCGCCTATACCCACAGTTCAGAAGAGCCTGGATATCCAGCCGGACCCCACCGTTACGGTTTCGAGTCATACGCCTGACAACATCGAACATTTTCTGGACGAGCCCATAAATGTTCCTAGCGATCTGTTACAGGACGCCCATCCAGTGAGTGACACCTATCGGCGCCATTGGTCCATGATACGGCAATGTTTCAACCGTCATCGCCCTATTCAAGATATCTACAATTTCCGACTGACCGACCTCGCTCGTCTACGTAGCTACGTGGAAGCCATCTTCAACGTCCAAACTACGGCCTTCAGATTGAATCTGGCGTTTGGTTATGTGCTGCAGCATAAGGAGACAGTCCAAGACCGATACTTTTCCCCGAGCAAGAACATCCAGGTATTTGACCAACCGTTTACCATCATTAACCGAGTGTCGCTAGAGACGATGCTGGAGAAACTGGACACCGTGGATTCCTTGGAATGGGCCCAACAACAACGCCCCAACACCAAGTGGACAGTGGAGAAGGTGACCAATGTTACGTTTTTCGTTACCAAGCTGACCGGCCGCCCCATCGGCTGAATGCTTCACCCATGCACTGATGAATACCATAACATGCCGTACATACTCTATATGTCTACATGCTGATCGTTGACTTGAGCTCAGTAAACACTTGTACCTAATGTGACGGTGCGTTAAATAATAGAACATGGTGTTTGATATTTCAATTTGTTTTGCTGTGAACATACCAAACATGCCTAGGGCGGCTCCCCCAGCCTGGGTATGATGTAAAATTGGGGATAATAAACTGTATGAACATTGCTGAACTTGTTGTTATTCACGACAACGGCTATCCGATTGTACAATACAGAACATATATTGTATAATACAGGACATATATGGTACAATACAGGACAGATATGGTATAATACAGCACAGATTTGGTATAATACAGGACATATACCGTATAATACAGGATAGATTTGGTATAATACAGAACATATATTGTATAATACAGCACAGATTTGGTATAATACAGGACAGATACTGTATAATACAGCACAGATTTGATATAATACAGGA